>CAEGAF010199143.1:0-11785 GCA_903067075.1 Micropoecilia bifurca | reverse complement strand
AAGATGACTTGGCAGGTTTCAACAAAACAACTGTGAAAGTGTCAGACCCTCAAGATCGCCAAAGACTAAGAGAAAACGAGAAACAAGTTGATACTTCAGAGTCAGAGGACGAGACAAGTGACAAAGAGTCAGAAGACAGTACTTCGGAAGACACAGAGTCTGAAAATGAATTAACCAAATCATACAAGACAGCTATAAATGAGTCATTTCCTCAAGCCCTCCAAAGGCAGAGAGAAAACGAGAAACAAGAAAAGATTTCAGAGTTGGAGGATGAAACAAGTGATGATACGTTAGAAAACACATCTGAAGATGACTCAACAGATTTATGCAACACACGTGTGAAAGAATCAGACCCTCAAGACCTCCAAGGGCTGAGAGGAAACAAGAAACAAGATTTTTCACAGTCAGTGGACAAAGCGAGTGATAAAGAGTTACAAGACAGGACAACGGAAAACACAAAGTCCGAAGATAACTCAACAAAATCATGCAACACAACTGTGAAAGACTCAGACCCTCAAAACCTCCAAGAGCTGAGAGAAAATGAGAAGCAATTAGATTTTTCAGAGTCAATGGACAAAATATGCAATAAAGAGTTTGAAGATAGAACTCTGGAAAACACATCACAAGATAATTCAATACATTCACCCAACCCAACTGTGAAAGAGTCAGAGCCCCAAATTCTCCAAGGGCTGAGAGGAAACGGGAAACAAGAAGATTTTTCAGAGTCAGTTGACAAGATATATGATAAAGAATTGGAAGACAGAACTTTGGAAGATACAAGATTTGAAGATGACTTAACAGATTCACACAACACAACTGTTAAAAGAGTCAGACTCTCCAGATCTCCAGAGGCTGGAAAAGAAAAAGAAACAGGGGGATTTCACAAACCAGAGGACAAGACAAGTGACAGAGATAGAGGAAAGTCCTTAGGAAGACATGATATCTGAAGACAACTTAACAGATTCACAAGACACAAGTTTGAACGAATCAGACTGTTTAGACCTCCAAAGGTCTAAACAAGCATCAAGAATCCACATGTGAAGACAGAGACCGTTCAGAAAATGAGTTATTTCACACACTGACAGTTTAGATAAGATTAGATCGGATTTTATTGATTGTGCTAAGTAGATTTTATTATTGTTGTTTTTATGTTGTTGATGAACATAAATATTACTTGTATAGTAATTACAACAGCAGCATTTATGCACATATGTAGGTTTTCTCCAGGTGCTCTGGTTTGCCTAATCCAAAAATATTGATACTATATTTGCTATGGTGTCAAATAGAACACATTACACTCAAAATAACACTTATAAATAACACTTATACATCACCATTAATTAAAGGAGATATTAAAGAAATAAGGACACATTAAGCAACATTAAAACATTTTGATGTACACATATCAAAACTACGGAAGAGGAATATAGGACCACTGACAAAAAACGTCTGACTTTATTGTCAGAATTCTGAGATTAAAGTCAGAATTCCTATTTTTTTTTTCAGTAGCCCTAATCTTCTTCTGTAAAACTAAGAACTGTTGAGGAAATGATTTCAAATGCACTTATTTGAACAAATGAGTTCACCCAGGTATACTTTGAATTGATGGCTTACATTGGCGCCGTTCCAGTAACATAGTCCAGGGTTTTTATCTGGTCTGTATCCTTTCCTATCCTTTTTTTCTGACTACTTAAAGCTTAACATTTTAATGATGATATCAATTCCTCATAACATCAACTTAAGAGGTAGTTGCAGTTTGAAAGTAAAAACAGACTTTCACGTCTTCTTGGCTGTGCCAAGTTTCCCCAGTTCCACTCTGTAAATTAAAAATGATAAATAATAAGAGTAGTCTCTTTCAGGACAAAGTATGTCCTCCTTAGTCACAATCACGTGATTAACCTTCTGCAACCAACCAAAATTTGGATTGTTTAAAAAAGTGTTTCTAGAATGAGATTATGCTACTAATATAAATTTTACATTTATATTGAGTTTCTTTCCTCCAACATTTTTAACAAGAATCACAATAAGTGTACATGACATATTTGGACAGAATACAGTTATTTAAGACACTTTATTTTTAAGACTTTCAGTGGATAGGAGAGATTGAGCAGTGGTCAGAGAACTGGAGGTAGTTGTAGATGCGTCGGGAGATGTTCAGCTGGTCTATGACCTCCGAGGCTTTGGTACCCAGCATCCTCCTCAAAACAATCCTGCAGAGCTGCTGAAGGTTCAGAGGATTACCTGTCAGGAAGAAAATGNTATCGTTTTTCAGCAGACTGAACCCAATCTGACAGAATTCAGCTGAAATTACTTTCATAAAACTGGAGGCAGGCGTAGGAGGAAGAGGTCGGCGTCGTGTAGTCGAGTGGCTTCTTTCCGAGTCTGTCACTGGCATAAACACTGGCTCCAAATTCCACCAACAGCTCCATCATGTCCACCATGTGGGCTCGAGCGGCGAGGTGCAAAGCTGTATCATGAAAATTCACTGAATTCACATTGGCACCTGCACAAAGGATGAAAACAAACCTATTCAAATCCTAGAATCAATGAGCTCAATGCTATTTACAGCCATGAAAAAGTATTAATACTATGTTCAATGTTGTGTTCACAAATGGAGGCGACTTTTCTTTTGAGAACATTGCAATGACTGATGCAGTTTTTTGACATAATACAACGTTCCTTTACTTGAGGGTGAATAAAAGATGTGCACTGAACTTTTTTAGCAGCACACTTGGGTGTTTTATGCAGAAAAGAGATCGAAACAATTTATTTTACATTCACTTTACAGTTGAAGGTAATTTCTTCAGCTTTAAATATCAGCATTTCAGCTCAAGGCTCATGCTATCCTCCATAGAACAAAGCTCAGTGTTTCCCCGTATCTTGTCTGCTGTATCTTTTTCTTTGTGTGCTAAAAATCTCTTATAAACTTCATCATACACAGGTTGACCATATTTAATAATTATTAACTCCTCAAGGCACACAGAATGTTATTTAGGGGTGTCAGAGTAAAGGGGGCTCAATGTAAACTAAATGCTACTTTTTTACTTGTATTTACAAAAACAATTGAGTAATATATATTACATGCCTTCCAATTCACATTTGACGCTATATTGTTATGGTGGATCACATACAACCTCGATAAAGACGAGTGAAGTTTGTGGCTGCAGCTGATGCATGTATCTGTTGCAAAGCGCTGGACGTTAGTGAACAACCTGCTTTCAGCAGCTCCTTGACACACTGCATGTGACCTTTAGCACTTGCTATGTGAAGCGGAGGACCAAAGTGGACGTCGAAGGCTTCCAGCTTGGCGCCGCTGGTGATCATCAGCCTCACCACCTCAGCATTACCTGGGAGGAGACTGGAACGTTACCGAATGAACACGCTAGTTTCCCCAGTCTGTTCCCGGAGGGCTGACCCTGGATGCAGGCCTCATGGAGCGGAGATGCAGTCAGCGCCGTGAGCGACGGGTTCGCCGTGGCGCCGTACTCCAAGAGCAGCCGGGCACACGCCAGGCTGCCAGCAGCACAGGCGTTGCAGAGAGGCGTGCTGCCGTGGATGGTCCGGATGTCTACCTGGAACAGCCACACACACACCAGGCGCCGTCTCAACCCCACATCTGCATCTTTGGCCCTGCTGAACCTGAACTCACCTGAGCTCCGGCCTCCAGCAGGAGACGGGCACAGTTGGGACGGGCCTGAATGCAGGCTTCATGCAGCGGTGTGACGTTATCCACAGTCACCATGTTGACAGAGGCCCCGCTCTCTATGAGCTGCTTCAGCTGGAGGGCCCGGCCCTGCGACGCGGCTTCATGCAACGCCGTACGGTCAGCCCAGGAACCTGACACACACCAGCACAGTAACACACAGGATGACCTGACAGGACACTGGACCCAAATAGTACCAGATAGAGCTGGTCATTTATCATTAACTGAGACACTTCTCACTCATCTTGATAAGAATTTGGATTTATTGTTGTCATGATAAATCCTAATTGTGATGTCAAAAGGAAAAAAAATTCTATTGTAAGGATTGTTATTTAATTATCTCCACTGTTTGATCGAGAGTATCAATAAATATCAACTTAAAAAAATAAGATTCAATGCAGTTGCTGTGTCCAGTTAAGTGATATAAATCACATTCCTTTAAGTGGCTGCAGTTATAAAGAAACGCATCAAACCTGGAGAAGTTTTTCAAAAACAGGATTTGACAACTCAGCAGTATTTCGTATGACTGTGTGGACTGTGGCATAAGATATATGAATTGAAAATAAACTTTTTTGGTCTGATGTAGCACATTTTCTGACACTAATTTTTGTTTTAAGAGAGATATTCAAACCCATGGAAAATAAAACATTTTTACTGCGTTTGTGTTGGTACAGATTAACTTTAGCCTGACCTGCTTGTCGCTTCTAGCCTGTTTGAACCGCATCACTGCTACATGCCGTCATTTTCCGCTGAGTTGGACTCACCAATGTCGCAAAGAAACGAGCGACTCGCCGCCGTCACCTCCATGACGGTCCGGATAGAAAATCAGTCCGACCTGAACTCTCACAGCAACGTTTTGGGAAGGAGGACAGTCCAACAGGGGGATGTGGGAAGTGTAGTCCGCAGGCAGTTACTGTCTAGCTGTCTAGCTAGCTGCTAGCACCTTAGTGTTGGTAACAGTAACTATATACTCCGCAATGATCCAAGAAAACTGCCTAGGTAGTTTTCTTGGATCATTGCTGTCCACTGTATAAAAACAACAATATGCCCCGAGCTCTGAGAAGCTCTCAACGGCGCCCCCTGCTGTAAACCATCAGTGGTGCTACAGTAACATTCCTGACCGCATTCAGTTGGCATTAAGACGAAGTACTACAGGGAAAAAAACCCCAGTAACGATCAAAAACACAATCCGGGAATCATAAAATCTTGTCGCAGTGTGATCACCATGTTCCAATGGAGATTTCAGCAGAGTTCTACTCTCCAACATCTACAGACTCACCTGGAGAGGACATGTCATTCTGACACTTTCCTTGCACCAGATTTCAGCTAAGTAGGAGAAACTCTGGGTTTGGATTGCAGATGACATCTGCAGCTAAAAAAAACATCCCAACATGCGACAATCTGAGCCCTTTCTGCTCCACATAAGACAGCATAGGGCTGATCAGTTACCTGTTTTTTTAATTAATAATTGGATAGCAAAAGATTTGCATGCATGTCTCTGTGTGTACATGTACAGTAATGTTGGCTTAGTTACTGTGGCTTATGTTCCGCTTTCAGCAAATCACCATTTCTGAGTCTGTATACTCCAGTTAATTGATCAATTGCTAAACTAGTTGACAATTATTTCAATAACCAACTCATCACCATTAATCAAGTAAATCATTCCAGTCCTAGTAGGAACACTTAACATTAATCATCCTGCGTGTTAGAACACTTGGGGGGGAAAAACTCTTAAACTATGCATTTCCATAAAAATGAACAAATACAAGTCATTTGTTTTATTCTTTTTACTTTGCAGTACAGAAATCATTTGAGCCCAGGCCAAGTGTTTTTCTTTTACAGTTGTTCAAAACAGAGACGAGGCTCTCATCAGTTCAATACTGCAGCAGTATACATTTGGTCCTTCTTAAGTAATTACAGTGAACCATATTTGCCATCCGCCATCAATGTTTGGATCGTTTTACCAGGCATAGAGCCAAATGTCTGCTGCTTTCTAGGAACTCCAGCTGTTGGTAGTTTCAGGTAGTTTTCCCTGGAGTACGGTCATCAGTGGGACTGTTTACAGTAAAGCATACCGTTTTGGCAGTGTGTCAGAGGTGAGACCCTTTCTGTCACAGGTCTTAACTGAAATTACGACACCCTGCAGAGAACAGAGTTGCTCACAAGATTTAATACAAAAAGGACAAAGCTATCTCTCTTTCAGTCAGACATGGAAAACAAACACCTGCAAAAACAACATGGTGTTGGAGATATTGTACATATTTTAGAACCTGAATGACAAAAAAAACTTGGACCCCACCCACCCTAAACCCCAGAATTAGTTTTTTTTTAAAGATACTGATCAATTTTTTTTTTGATTTAGGGTCTTTGGATTATGCTTCATCTAAACATGATGACTCACAATAGTATAAAGTACTGACTAATAGGCATAAACTGTATTTAGTGCAACATCCACCTGAATGAGATCTGAAAAAGCAATGCTCCCTTTCTGAACCCTATCCAACACTATTTCACATCTTTCTATAGATCATAAACGTCCACAGAGGGCAAACCATATACCTGGATATCTGGTTAGCCCACCCATGAATACATATATCTGTAGTTTATCTATTTGTTTTGTTTTTTAAGAATTCCGTAATTGCCATCTTTGATAATCTGGAGTACTGTGGATGTGTTGCCTCTACTCTGCGGCGTCGCCAAAGATGTCCTGCTTTTTGCGCTCCATTTCAGCAAAGTCAAAGTCTGAACCAGTCATTCGCTTGTAGATGTCCTTGATGTCAGCACAGGTGGTCTCGAAGTGAGTCGTGGCATCATAAGAGCGGGAGATGAAGACCTGGGAGGGAAAAAAGGATCAGACGATAAATATTTCTGACTGAGCCCAGAGAGGTTATGACAATAAAATGCATTAATGCAATAAAACTAACACAAATGGTTTGTTTCAAGAAATTTGAATGTCTAATTCACACTTGAACATATTCTTATATATATTTTAAGTTATTGCGATAAACGATAATATTGTTGTTTTGAGACCATTTTCAATTAAAATATTGGTAATGGCATAATAATGCAAGAATACATTCCCAGAAATCAATTCACTTTAAATTCTAATAAAACATTTAACACTGGAACTGGAAGACATTATTAACATCCAAAATAAATAAAACAGAAATAAATCAAATGAATTAGGGAATTTCTCAAAACAAAATTGTCCTTTGAAAGAGGGTAAAAAAAAAAAAGTACCACACTGAAGACTTCAGTCATCCCGTTTTTGGTAGAAAAAAATAAATAAATCATGCAAATAGAAATCAAGTTTGTTTTAATTTTTCACACAATTGATTGATTTAATGTTTACTGCAACAGGCCTACTGACAGGTATTTCTAGAAAACCAAATTTCAGAATGTGTGCAGTGGTTTTGAGCAGAAATTAAAAATACTGGGGTAGGAAACAGTCCAACACTCGCTGGAGGTCATTTAGGTTCTGCCACAAAAACAGCAATGTGAAAAACCACAGCCAGGAGATCAAAAGAATGTTTTCAAAGACTGTAGTGGTAGATTTATGGCCAATAAGATTGAGTTGATTGAGCAGCCAACCCACAGAGGGACCCAAACATTTGTGTTTCTTTTCCTTTGTGGTAATCTTGTCTATGATGCAAGTTCTGTATTTTGCAGGTGATAAGCAGAAGGGTGTCTGATTAAAATGCAACAAGCCACATCACTTGCTCAGCTTGCATGAGCTCATCACAATGTTCAAAAGTGCCAAAGCCAAAGTAGATAAAAACTGGATACAAATTTCTACTCTGTTACAGATGCTGAGTCAGGTTTGGTCGCATGCAGACAAAAACATTTTCCCACCAGCATACAGGAAGCCAACAGAAAAACGATTGGAACAACCTGCAAAACAGGCAAGGATATCAATCATTTTTAAAAAGTGCAGATTTTGTTTTAATGGCTGCATCTTGTTCTCCTCCCAGTAGCAACAGGAGCAACTGTTATTATTGCTATTAGAAAGTAGGGGTGCATCGTTACGGTTTTCTGGCCGTTCACAATATTTTAAAATCCTGACTCATTTTGGCCTACACCGATTTGTTTCAGCAGCAAATATAGCAAAAAATTGCAAAGTTGACAGCAGTAGGCAGACGATTATTGAACGCAGTCCTCTCTCAGACCTTTGTGGTGATAGAAAAGATCAGTGGATGAGATCAGTTTCACTTGCAAGTATCATCCATAGGTCATCAATCGCCCAAAATGAAAGGAATTGGGCAATAATCTGCCCCAAAGCCACGTCTCTACTAGGGAAACACTGTTGGGAATAAACTCTCACAAGGTGCAGTATGGATCTGTATGCTGGATCCATGCTGCACCTGCAGACTTGTGCTATAACACAAAGCTGTAACAGACTAGTCCTGCTCTGGCTTCTGTTCAACCAAACAAAAGCCTCAACATCTTTAACTTCTCCTACTTAACACAATACCTTATCTCATATCAACACAAACACAGTGCTTTAATTGTCGCCTGTTTTTCCAGGACCAGAATGGGAAGCAGAGTCTTCAGCAGTAGATTACCTGGCTTTCAGTGCCGATGTCGGTGGGTTCATACAGATCACTGATGCTGACAAACTTCTGCTCGATGGGCTCCAGGAGGTCCATGGCCGGCTTTATTTCCTTCTCGGGTTCGTTCGTCTCCACCGTGGTGCTGGCGATTGCGATGTATTTACCCGCTGCAGCCACGTTGTGAGCAAAAGAGATCATACAAACGTAGATGTCTGGAGGAGAAAATTAGAAGTTAATGTTCGACAGTTTCACTGTGGAAATTAAAATATTTTCTGTATTTCTGTTTTAATGTAAGCAAGTCTTTCCTCTTCATATATGAACTCACCGTGCTTCCTGTTAACCTGATTCTGTGGGATGATGATCTGGCAAGAGTTGATGTCACCGGTGTTGGCAATGGGATGACTCAGGATGCAGATGACTCTGATCACCTGGCCAACTTTCTTCACACGATTCATGACGTAGCTGGGATCGCAGATCAGCTGTTTGCACCTGGCAACCTGGGAGGAACCAGTGGAGACAAAATGAATAAAAAGAGCAACTGAATTTTAGAAATAAAAATGTAGATAGTTTGAAAATATAAAATTTGTAGTGGTGCTTAATTTTATTCTAAATTTTAAGACATCTCCACTGACTGAATAGTTACAGTCAGAATTATTGGATCCAAGACGTTTGAGCTGCACCCAGTTGTGGGTTTGACTGCTGCCAACAATTACTTGTAATGTTGTATTAATATTAATCAGCTAGCATCAGAACAGGCCCATTTTCAGCATCATTGTCAGCATGTCTCCTAACATGCAGACAGTCCTGCACTTCTTTCATGAAAGTATTACCATGATCATAATCAACTTTTATGTTTTTGAAAAATACAATAAAGAGGAATTACTGAACATCTGCTTCATAGACAAAATTAACGAGTTTACTTTGTCACCCAGATCATTCCTCATGTTCTCAGGCAAGATGTTCAAAACGTCAGTGTTACATTTAGTGTTGATTCAATTAATGAATACAAATATGCTTTATAAACAGTTCAGGGTTTTTATTACATAAACCATTGAGCTGATTCCAAATCGTACATGAGTTAACTGATGTATTTAAGAAAACATAAAAGTTAATAATTCTGCATTCATTCTTGGAAAACCTCCAGGAGAATGACACAAATGTTGGTTTTATGAAAATAAAAGCAGGATGTGTAAAGATAAAAGTAGAATTACTAACTAAGGTCAACATATTTACATAAATACTTTCATTCCATTTCTCTTCCCAACAGTGTTTAAGCTGAAGTCTGGAAGCCAAGTTTGTACCATTTACTGAGTAAAAACTGCTCACCTCTCCCTCAGACTTGACTCCTACCACCTTCCCATTCTCCATCACGATCTCCTCTATGGGCTTGTTCAACATGTACGTCCCACCAAAGATGGCACTCAACCTGGGATAGAACCCAACAAGAAACACTGCAACACAAATTAAAGTTTCACAAAAGCCTTCACTGACGTTCTGCCAGCAGGGTTAACTGAAAAAAAATTAGTTCTTCTTTTATTGCCTTAAGGAAAAAGCGTTTCTCTCTGACATTACTTCATGATAGTCAGTGTTTCACAATTAGGGCCCCATCAACGAGATTAGCCCCTCAACTCCAATAAGATGGCTATATATAGTAATAGAAGGTGGTCATGGTTACCGATACTACTATTGATTTATTAGGCTAAGTAAAACCAGATCACGTCATGAGCCATTTCCTTTTTTTTCCAAATTTGAAAGTAGTTTGACAGTGAAGAGGGTAATGAGGGAAGGAGAAGACATGTGGAGAGTGTCACCAGGCCGGGAATCGAACATGCGACCACCGCCATGAGGACCAAGGCCTCAATATGTGGGTTGTGCTTTGCCCCTGCGCCACCACAGCCCACCTGTGATCCATTTCTGTCCCCATGTGGTCGCTTATCTACTTTCACCTCTCAAACTTATAGTTTACAGCCGACTCCCTGAATTAGGTGAGATGTGGGCACCAAGCCACACTGCTAGCATGAGCTCATTGACAGAGACATGTACTTATACTCTGTGAGGTGCAATGATACTTGGGTGGACACACATTCCCACCAGTGGACAGCGAACCACAAGGATACCAGCGGTTTTTAGATGTGCTGAATTTCATTTCGATGGCAGCAGTTTGCTCTCCTGGAAGTCATAACAGTAGTAACTCTCAGTAGGAGCTCAGTCAGGTTTTATGTTATTTTTCTTTTACCTTTCAGACTGAAAGTGCTGAAACACAAAGAAAGTCAACCAGAGTGCAACCAGTAGAGGTCTGAACAATAAAGTCATTCAAGTGACTGGTGTATCTTTGATGTTAGAGAAACATCTGCAGACCTCAGCTGATGCGCCGTATCACTGATTAAATCGTCATGGCAGCACGCCTCTGATGAGGCTGTAGGAATTTAAATCAACAGAGGCTGATTGTTTTTGACAGACATCACACAATGAAATTTGTTTCACAATTTCACACCCTATGTGACTGCATCAAGTTTCAAGAACTAATTTGCTTCTGAAAAATCACTGGCACTGGCAATAGCTGGTTCCATATGGACTTTATGAGAGCAAAGGCAGCTTAAAGAGGGGCGGACATCACAGCTGTATGACAGAACTGTCTTATGATTGTTGTGCTACTTGGTACAAACAGGAAACTTAAAGATGCATCAATCAATTGGCCAGAAATGGGAAATAATTGTCAGCTATGATCTGAGATCAGCATTTCAGTGCTGAATTTTGAAAATGTTTTTTTTGCCCTTAGTTGGTCATTAAATGCATCAAATCTAAGAACTCCTGCCATTGAGGTTTATAAATGAGACATACTAGTGTTTATGTAATTCCATCTTTACCATCAGATTCCAAATTGTTAACTCCTATAACACACAACCTGGTGTGCCTGCAGCACACCAGGTTGTGTGTTAAAGGAGTTAACAATTACTAATTAAAACAAGTCAAAATCAAAATGAAGAGTAAGAAAAAACAGAAATTTATGTTGGCCAGAAAAAAAGCATCTCTAGTTATGAATTCTGCTCTGCAGGATAAAGCTCCCTCTGTTTTCACGCCTCTACAATTATCTGGGGTTGTTACACTAATGGAACAAATAGCTGATGTATAACAGACTGTGAGCAGAGTGAACTTAACACCCCAAGATTCATGCAGACTGAAGGATTCAGATCAACTAGAAGGGATGATTGAAATAAAAGCAAACTCTTAATAATATAAAATTCCATTTGCAATTTAAGAAAAACAAAATTAGTCAGAAATGAAATTTGCTATAATTTATGCAGAATCTCAAACAGAAAACATGAACCCAACCCAATGTCACATTCTAAGTTGCAGTTTCCCTACACACACACAGTGGACCGGAGGAGGAGTGTGGTACCTGGCGAAGCCCTGTGGCAGCTCTCCCAGGCCGTACAGAGGGTAGAGGTACGGGCTCTTGCCATATCTGGCCAGAGATTCGCTGTAAAGCTTTATTCTGTTAATGGCGTCCATGCAGGGTTGATCCAGGTAC
>CAEGAF010199131.1:0-34791 GCA_903067075.1 Micropoecilia bifurca | reverse complement strand
ACACACACACACACACACACACACACACACACACACACACACACACACACACACACACACACACACACATACAAATGTTTGGAGTGGAGAGGATTCTCCATGATGGCAGCAAAAAGGCTCAGAGCCCTGCCTTTGATCATAGCCCACAAAACTTCAAAGACACAAAAAGAGAACTTCATTTTGCAGTTAATGGAACATTTTCAGAAGTACATAAATCCTACCTGCATTACCTTTTCTGCGAAAACTAATCCAGTGAAGCATGTTTTGAGTTCTTGATCGTAAGATAGCACTAAATCACCGCTGAACTGTCAGGACCTCATGATTAATGGTTTATTAAGTTGCCTCTGTGCTGAATTCGACACGACTTTTCACGTTTGATGTGTGTTTTCGGATTCACCCAATTTAAATTAGAACTGCGCAGGTAGAATTAAGAATGGGTTTATTTAGAAAAATGTGCAAAAGTAAAAGAAGCTGTTTTGTTCACATGAAACATTTTAGTTGGCTGAAGAGCAGGTTCCACTGAAGGTGCCGACTAGGACAGTGAGCACATGTTGAACAATAAAGGCTGTTAATGGGCTGTAGTGGCTTTAATTTACAAAATTAAATGGGAATATAAATAAGGAAATTAGACTGGCATGCAGGAGAAAAAGTCACCTTTGTCAAGGACATCCAGTTTCTTCCTGCTTCTCCATTTCCTTTGTGGGAAACAAACATTTAGTTTGTACTTTGTGATTTTTGTTTTAACATGATTCTAATTTTGCATTAGAAAAGACGGTCAAATTATGTAAATTAAAATTTTTCCTTAATCAGTGCACATAATATCTTTCTGAGAGATTAAAGAATCATGAATATCAGTTCTTGACGGATCTCAGTCAGGGCTCAGTCAGTCATCACTCCTTTAGTAGCGACGGCTGACATTTTTACCCAGTTTATATGTTATTGTTGTATTAGGAACACTGACCTTACCAGCCATAACTGTCATATTTGGAGGTTGTTGATAAGGACCCAAATGGCAACAGGAGAAGGGGAAGGGCATAATGGAGATCATATTTAATGATTAAACCGATGGACATGCAGAACACGCGGGAAAACAGATATCAGGGCAACAGCAACAGCATAATCCAGTAGTGAGAGAAAGAACACAAGGAGCTTAAATGTTGTGGAATATCGTAGTATGGAAACCAGATGAGTGCAATCAACAGAAAACACAGCAGGTGAGGGAGACTGAAGAAAGAACTAACAGGAAGAAGCAGAACTGGACACAAATTTATAAAAGATCTAAAAAGAGCAAACACAAAGAAATTAACTATTGTGGCAACACCTTAAAAATACTGAAACGTGGCAGAATGAACGTAAACAAAAGAAAACCCAAACCAGGGACTGCAACAAAAATTATTGAAATTTTGAAAAACATTTTGCCTTCATTCAGTTTCTTTGCTAAAATTCGTTTGGCAATCTGAAACATTTAACTGGAAAAGTGTAAATCCTCTTGGGTAAATCCTGAATGTTGCTGTCACTAAGACATTAGCCTGGCGTACGGGAGGAACCAATAAGAATCCCAACCTGTTTATGCTGTGTGAAAAACCAAAACGGTGATCAAAACAGCTCAAGCAAAAGTATGAGTGAGCAGCTGAGGAGAGAAGATCGCAGGTGTGTAAATGTACAGAGGGGGCAAAAAATAAACAAGTAAAGACAGTCGGTGAATTTATGTGCATTTTTGCATGAGCAGCAGCAGCAGCAGTGTCAGCAGTGAGACGGCATTAGCTGGGCTTGGTGGAAATGTCAGCTCATCAGTCAGGATGACATCTGCAATCTTGGCTCTTCTCTGTCTCTCTTTTTCATTCACTTAGTTACACTATTAAAAATTGAACATTTCAGTCTGCCCATGTTATACTTTATATGTGTTTTTTGGTCAGACTGCTCCATCTTTTGCATTTCCATTTTCCCATTTCATCAGTTATCCCTGCTCTCTGTACTTATTTATTCCTTTGAGCCCAGTACGAGCATGAAAACCCGATTCTCAGATGCATGGGTTGTGGTTCCTGTGTGAAAAACAAGAAAAATAAAAAAATAATCTCGATTCTAGAAGCTGCATTTTTTTGGGCTGAGCAGAACATTTTAAAAAGTTCACATGATGTGGCATTTTTTTAGATAGTCTACTAGCAAATAATGGAAGGGAATTGTTGTACAACACATGCAATCAGTTGATGAATATAAAATTGCATTTCATATTCTTTGTTCAGGAGAGATATTCAGGTATTTTGAATAACATCAAAAAAGGATATAAATGGACTGAATTTGTGTAGCTCATACTGAGCACTTACTGTGGTTTACACTTGAGCTACAAAATGCACACACACACACACACACACACACACACACACACACACACACACACACACACACACACACACACACACACACACACTAATAAAGAGCTGGCAGGTCAAGTGCTTCGCTCTGTCTGGCAGCAGGAAGCTGGTATTGAATCTTTTGGATTGGATTCAACACAATCATCATTTAAAATCTTGTTTTCAACAACAACTTTTGTTACATTAGCAAATATGCTTATCATTATTTGTACCTAATAGTTTCACCTTTCAGTTGAAAATCAGACATTGCCTTGGAAATTTGGTTCACCAGGATCAGTTAAAGAAAAAAAACAAAACACAAGTCTGGACAACTTGATGCCACCCATAGAGATTAAAACTGATTTGGCCACACAAATGCGTTTACTCTAATTAGCATTACAGGTCTCTTCAAGCATGTAATAAGTCAGTCTGCCTAAGTAAAGGGTGACAAGTAGTCACTGTGCTGTTTGATGACATGACTTTTCAGTTACTGCTGCTCGCAATCTCACCACAACCAGGAAGACAGAGCAGTTTTAAACACCATCTCCTGGTTCCCTGGAGCTCAGAGAATAGACTTTAAAATACTTTATAAATCACTGAACGGTTCGGCACCAAAATACATTAAAGCATCTGTTTGTTGTATCAGATTTCCAGACCACTACCATCTTCTGGTCCTGGCTACTCTGGATCCCCAGAACTAGAATCAAACACGGAGAAGCAGCTTTCAGCACAAACACCGAGTTTCTTCAAGTCAAGACGTAAAACCGCACCTGTTTAGAGTCACCTTTGATTAGGAGAAGATGAAACCTTGATAAGCATTTTTGATGTGTATTTGTTGATGGTGACATTTGGCAAAATGTAACGTTTGCTTGTTTCATAATTGGTGTCTTAATGGTGTAGCGCATTTTGAATTGCCTTATTGCTAAAATGTGTTGTACAAATAATAATAGGAGGATACAAACAATTTTGTTCATGCATATGAGACATTTAATTTGGTAAGGAAATAGGCACAAAAAAATGCAGCTTCTTCTAATAAGGTCTGGTCATGACAGGTAACTGTATTCTCCTCTGCCCTTTGGAGCTTCAGCTTGAAATCTGTTACTGATTTCCAGCCTCAATCTCATGTCGTTCAATGCAGGCATGTTGAAAATTTATACAAGATTTGTGCTCTCTATGGTTCCCTCTCACACACACACGCACACACAGACACGCACACACACACACACACACACACACGCGCACACACACACGCTCACATGCATGCAATGAAACGAAAACCCTGCAGACTCAAACCTCAATTGGTTTCAGTGAGTTGTCACATTCTGGCCGAAAGTCAATTTTACACTTACTTAGCCCCATAATAAGAAGTCATGTTGACAACCCCACAATACATCTCTCCTTGCGGGGGAGGGGCAGGGAAAAATTCACAGAACTCACAATAGGGCAACGGTGGGGGGTCAAACAGCAAGTGGGGTAGTTGATAAAGAGATGCTGAGACAAAATGAGTGACAAAAAAGAGCGAAAACAGAGAAATTGCTTTGCATCCCTGCTGTGGTTGGACCAAGCTATTAAAAAGTTACACTTTAAAAGTGGCCAGAATGTTTTACTCCGGGGCCATTTTCAGATGCTATCCTTTTGATGAAATGTACTTTCTACACAAAAACTGCGTTCGTAAGCAAAGTTTTTGGAGAAATGAAATGTTTTATCTATTTCCTTCTGCATGTTTGTACAACATTCCAGACTCCCAAGATAAGTAAAAAAATTAAAAAAAAGAGTCATGTAAACAAACCTCAGGATATTTTGTTGGTAACAAAATTCCAGCAATAGTCAGCTTACTCCATTCCCACATAGTGAACGCAAACATTATTTTGAAGTTGATTCATGTGTCTTGGGATTTGTTTCCCTCCAAACACAGGGAAACAGTGGAAACGATTTTTGTACGCATTTAGAAAAACCTTCGACTTTGTACGCATAACTAGCTGCGGTTTCATTGCAAATGTGTGTACATTTTTGCCGTTGTTCTGAAAACAAAATTTCACAATTGTGGTGTTTCCACCAAATAAGAAATTAAATCAGGATTCAGTCATTGGAGTGACAAGCCCCTAATATTTGGGAGTGGTAACTAATGCGGCATTTTGAGGAAGTTGTCATTAATAAGAGCTACGGATTCAAAATGTTCGAATGACAAGTTTTTATGAACTGCATTTACTGTGAGCTGCGCGCACTAAAGAAAACTATCACTCTCTTACCACTTCCTGTTATCTTCATCGTTTTCATCAGTAGCAACATCCTGCTGTTGATCACGTTACTTGTGTAGTGGGAAAAAAATATATTTCCATTGCAGTTTTAAGAAATACATCTACTTCAATACGGCCAAATATCGAAGGACAAAAAAATCTGGGCTTTTTTGACATTTGAAACTTGATGTATGCAGAAACTGTTATCCACTTCTGAACAAAACTGTGGCTAAACTGAAACACATATATGCTCAAGATGATTTTGAGCTCATCCAGATATTCTATTGAACATGCTTTTTGCTCACACACTCGTCTGGTAAGCAAAAACACTTCTTACAAGTTGGAGCAGCTACTCTAAAGCTGCTAAATAGCTGCCTCAGGTGAGGTGCTTGTTTTCTGTCATTGAGAAGGAAAATATGCCAGATGGAAAGATGAAACTCAGTTCTATCAGGGGAAGAAATGCCTTTTGCTTGTTTAAATCAATATACATGTCTGACCAAACACAACACCAGCGGCAGTAATGCTTCCCTTTAAACAGACTTCAAAAACTTAACTGCTGAGGAAAAAAAAAAGAAAAAGAAAATAAAAAAATAAAACCTTTTTGTGCGATCACGCTGTTTGGTTCCATCAATGTTTGTTTGGAGGAGCTTTCTTATTTTAGCTGCACATCAAAGGAGTTTGTGACATCAAACAGCCAATCCATGATACCACTTGTCATTACCATCTGTCAATCACTTCCTGGGGAAAAAAAAGAGAAAAAGTTGCACTCCGGCTAAGCAGCATCAAACATGACAAGTTTATATCCGAATGTATTATTTATTCATCTGAATTCTGCGACAGTTTCAGACAGCACAATAAAATATGCTAAATGATGACCTTCATGCCAGAGCAGTAATTTGACTCCACACATCATTTACACTTGTCTCCGAGGTTTGACTAAAAGGGCTTTGTGCACAATAACTACGATCCCTTTTTACTTTATTGGTTTGCCTGGAGGATGTTTGGTTGTAAAATAGATAATGAGATAATGCCAACACACTGAGATTTAAACCGCTGCTCACTCCGAGTCTCTCTGTAAACAACTGAAATTACGCTGGACCACCCGATGAGCAGAATTTGATCTGGTTTTAAAGAGGAAGACATTAAAGGAAGATTACCACCACAAAGAACTACAGCACTATCCTTCAGAGAGAAGAGATATGCATGAATGCATATTTTGGGAATTTTTCTGGCAGATTTCCAGCATCTCCTCCTCTCTCGCGATTTGATGGCGTGCGTTTGCAAAAATAGTCGACTTTTCTACACTTCGTCATGTTACACTCACAAACTTTAAGGTATTTTATTCAAATTTTGTGGTCAACAAACTGCTTTTAGAAGCCCTATCAGAAGTCTGTAACTTAATCTCAGCAAAGCAAGGTGGGTGGCATCAACTAACTCACTCACTCTTTGGTTACCTAGCAACAAACTGCTGAATAACTTGCACAGTGTTTAGCCCATCAACCTCAAAATGGAAAAGCACCACTGAAAACCAACCAATGGTGATGGGTGTCCACCTAAAAGGTGCAAGAATAACATGAATGGAAGAAATGCTCTACAGGATCACGATAGCATTGGATGAACAGAAGAGATCCACAGTTTAGATGGCAGAATATGTTTACAGGATCATTCATTGGGCAATACGCAAGACTTGGTTTATAGAAGTGTAACATTTTTGGAAGAAATCCTTAACTTTTGGCAGAACAACAACCCCAAACACATCCAAAACAAAAAAGGGGATTAATTAGATCAAAAGACACTAAATGTGTTAAAACAGCACAAAGTCCATCCATAATTAAATTGAGAATCTGGCTAATGTTAATTTATTTGGGCTGACACTGTACATCATGTCTACACTGTGTGAGCTCTGAGTTGGTCTCAGAATGAAAAATATGGTGAGGAAATTATGCCAGAAAGGACTTGCAACAATAATTGCGACAAAAAAGTTGACTGAGTTAAGAAGGACAAAAATGTGTACTACCTTTACAAAATGTTCATTTGCAAAAGATTTACATTGGCATATCATCTGAAAATTGGTATTTGCAGCTGCATAATGCCAAATGTGAGCATGAATATTTCTGTAAAGCATTGCATATATACTAAAGGTGCAATGATGTCTAAAAACTTTACAATTTATAATTCAAGGATTCAACAGCTCATTTCAGCTCCGACCAAAGCAGTTCATTAAATCCCTCTTAATAATTTCCATGACTGAAATTCCAGCAATTTTGAGCTATGCAGAGCTATTGGTGGCTCCGCTACAGCAGCTGACTCCGTCACAGCCGCTACAACTTTATTACGCACCACTTTTATATTTTTGCCACAGTTAAGCAGGGTTTTGTCATGGGCAACTGGTAGAAAGGCCCAAATGTAGGGACACAAGAGGCCGGATCAGTTTTCCAGAAAGAACTTCAAAACCTCTTTAAACAGGTATTCAGAGTAAGTCAAAGTGTGACTTGACAGCAAGATGAAAACTGGCAGCAACATGAGGATCTGAGAAAGTAGAGGAGCCCAGGGGCTGCATGTGTACCGAGGAAGGTGATTGGATAGTGGACGAAGGTAAGCAACTGGACAATAAGCCATTTTAAACATGGAAGTTCAAGAGCTCAGAGGGCAATGGCCAGAAAGGAAGGTTACAATACAAATACATTAATAAGAAAATAGAGAAAGACTTACAAGAATATCAATAAACACTTTATGCACTATAAATGTGCGTGATGAAAGTTAATTTACTGCACAATGCCTCTGCAGTGCAGGTTGCAGGTTTTTATTTATGAGAGTTACAACTCTCAGTTGCAAGGGAAACTTCAATTTAATATTCTACTTTCACAGTAAAGTCACCGTTTTCATCTAAAATACACTTGGATGTCTGTTTTTTCTTTTCCATTTATGATCAGACATCAAAAATGTAAAAGAGGAGTCACGATTTTATATATAAACAATTAAACTTAAAAATCAGCATGACCAACCTTCCACTCCCAATCATGTGTGAACAGTTATTAATCCAGGTTACAAGTATGAGCAAAAACAAATCAATAATGGAAATCAAATCAATCTCATGGTTCACCGATGAGCAGATAACAAAACAAAGCGTTTCTTTGGGTTCTATCTGTGATATAAATGTTAAAATATATAGCTGGTAAAAAGCATAATTAGAAGAGTCAGGGCAGACGGAGCTTATGCAATTGGTGAAATAATATAAAGGTGAAAAAAATCTGCATTTTACTAGCTGGTGTCAGAAAGCTGTGCATCAATGGGAATAATGCTGCTCACTGTTTGGTGGCAGCAGTTCATGATACAGTTGTCTTCACAAGCTTATATTTTACTTTGTGCTAATCGACAGAAAATATAAATGATTTTTTAAAAATCTCACTCCTGGTTAGTGATTGCTTGAAGCCATTTTTGGTCAAACACTCGGTTTGCTATTTTGAAATATGTGCCCCAGTTACTCCCATTAACATCAATCGCAGCTCAGAGAATTTAACACGAGCCTCTTGATTTTCTCTGACGGTAAAGCTGCACATTCTTCCTGACAAAAAAGATTCCAGTTCCTGTAAGTTACCAGGTTGTCTGCATGGACTGCATGTTTGAATTTTCCTGATCAATGATAGTGAGGTCAGGCTGCCGCTCCAGAACCTTCACTTTGTTCTGCTGTAGCCAATGGCAGGTCGACTTGGCCTTGCGTTTTGGATCGTCGTCATGTTGGAGCGTCCAAGTACATCCCCTGGTTTCTGGGCTGATAAGAGCAAGTTTTCCTCCAGTATTTTCTGAAAACATGCTGCATTGATCCTGCCATCAGTTTCTTGTACCTTTGGCGCTCACACATCACCAAAACATCCGAGATCCACAGCCGTGTTTCACAGGAGGAATGGAGTAACTTTCATCATAGTTCTTGTTGACTCTTCTCCAAATGTGACACTTGTGATTGTGGCCAGAAAGTTCAATTTTGGTCTCACCACTCCAAAGGACTTTTTTTTCCCAGAAATGTTGAGGCTTATATTGTAAGCAGGCTACTTTGTGGCATTAGTGTAGCAACAACTTTCTTCTGGCAACTCAACCATGCAACCCATTTTCCAGAAAGTGCCTCCTTATTGTGCATCATGAAACAGCCACACCAATTTCTTTTTGACTTTTGTATTTCAGCTGAAGTTATTTGTGGGTTTTTCTTTGCATTGACAGCAATTTCCCTGGCAGTTGTTGCAGAAATGTGTGTTTCTGTCTACGTGACTGCAGTTTGGTTTCAACAGAATCCTTCATTTTACACTTTTTAGTTAGAATTTTAACACTGCTGATTGAGTTTCTCAGTTCCTTCAGATATGGTTTTATATCTGTTTCCTGTTTTGTACAATTCAATTAGTTCTTCCACACAAATTCTTTTGACAATTATTTTGCTTTGACTCAGAAACCAAAGATGTCAGTGCAGCACTGCATGAAAGATGCCAGGATTTGCCAGGAGCCCAGAAACTCATATGCCTACTGCTCACACACACAGATTAGAAGCAAACAGGTCATAGGTGAGGGTGGCTACCTTTAGTAGCCAGCATACTACTGGTAGCCTCACAGCATGCTGCAATAATAATAATAAAAAAAACATAAAATATGCTTTGAGATATCTTTTTTATTACTTTGAAAGTATATTTTAATAAAAAAATATGAAAAGTCAGTTTTATTTTCAGAAAAACTCATTGTATTTATGGTTGTTGGAAACAAGCCCATTCCAGTACGAGGCCATAACTTAGCATATATAGTTCATTATACAAAACACAAAGCGATTTCATGGGGACATGGAAGACGAGCAAACAGGACGAAAGGCAGAGGTTGTAGCACTTACCTCAAATGGAGTGGTGTATTAAAAGAATGTAATCTAATTCGTGGCTCATTATTTAATTTTGAAGCGTACTCGCATATTTGCACAGCACCTTCTATCTGCATTTGGCAGACACGCTCCATTTGATTTCCTGGCTCTCTCCAAGTCCTTTCTGAAAGGGTCTGTCTGCTCTGATCGGTCAGCTGACGATCAAAAGCAGCAAAGAGCCAAAGGAAGCTGGTCATTCTTAGCTTGTATGCCACTGTGAAAATATTATACATTGTGGTAAATACAGAGCATCCCAAAAACTGTCACAGGCTATTTTCCTAAAGTTACAAAATCCCCAGATTTTCTGTCAGACAGTAGAACTCTACAGTAAAGGGGTATTTGTCCTTTAAACAACAAAAAGGGAAAATAGCGAACGTAAGAAAACATAATGTGACATTTTCAAAGAACATACTCAATTGGCCTTAACATGAAAAAGCCCAGTGACATTTAGCACGAACTCACTCAAACATAAATATTCAGTTATCCATTCCGGTGTGAGGTTTTCTTGAAAGCATCCGTGTTGTCATTAATTTTTTATCAAAATGTTGCTAAATGTTCCGTTTCAGTGCAAAATATAGCTTCTAATTTTACCTCATTTAATTTAAAGCATAAAAAAGCGCGACGGTAAAACTGACGTTTCAGACAAAATATATACATTTTTAGTTTTACTGAAAATGTATATCATCCTGGATCCCATCACCTGTAGTAACAACATGATTGACCAGGTGAGTCTTTAGATATGATTGAATTTTAAAATCATTCATTTTTAAATCATAACTCATCAATTGCCTTTAGTATGCAACCTCCTCAGGAAGCTTGCATTGATGTAGTTCCTGTGGAAACAAAATTTTAGTTTGACCTCTGAAAATGTCACATATTGACATTTTATACGGTGCTGGTAATGGTTGTAATATTGATCAGCAAGAATTTGACATAAGCCCAGAATAGCTTGAAGTATCGACTTGGGAGAGCAAAACAAACACAATTGTATGCATCATAACAGGAAGTATGTGTCTAATAAGCAGAGAAATTGTTCATATATACATAACTTGCATTTATTCAACAAATTTAATGAACATCTGAATGGGGGACTTTATGGTTTAGGTTGCTGGTTTGGAAAAAATACTCTGTTAAGCCGGGAGCTTCGGAAACGTCACAAATTACAGTGTCGGACGTTTTAGAAAAAAACTGAAAGAAAACATTTAAATCCACTTTAGAGACTTTATCTTAATCTATCTGCACCTGCATTCAGTGTAGGACATATTTGCCTACTGTATTGTGGTGCAGAAAGTGAATAAATATTTTTCTGATACGATCGGAGCAATAAAAGCAAAAGTCTGACATTTTTTCCTCGTCAGCTTTTATCAAAAATGACCTAGAATGACAATGGTGCTATGCACTCAGCATCTTACTCAAGGACAAATCCAAATAGGACGCATGGCTGTTTATGCTCTGAGATTGAATTTGTAACCTTACAATAATGGGATGGTCTCACTAACCACTAATCTGTCAGCCACCTGTGAGAGAAGAAGAAAGAAATATACACAGAGAAAGAGATAGACAAGAAATATGAGAGCGCGGTTAAAAAGAAAGGAGGGATGAGATGGGAAAACAGGAAGAAAGATGGCCGAATAGATAATAATAGAGTAGGGGACACAGAGGCGGCATTGAGACAAACAAAGTGTGAGTGATGGTGAAGAGAAGAGAAATTAGATGAATACCAAATGGGGAGAGGGAGGCGGAGAGTGATTGAGATTACAGAAGGCAAGCTACTGAAACCGGCAACAAGAGAGGAAGAGTCAAATTAAGACGCAGACAGATGTGAAGAAATGGGAACCGGATAAGCTAAAGAGAATATAAAGTAGAGAGAGGTCACATCTGTAACTTCTAAATGCATGTGAGCCATTGGTCAGGAAGGAGGAGCTCCGAAGAAACGAACCCCGGAGCCCTTCGGTATCTCAATAACAAATTCAGATGTCCTTCGATTTCACTTCCTCTCTGTCTCACTTACTGCCAGCGCTGTCAGAAAATCTCATTAGTCAGTGTGGCAGCTCCGATGTGTGTTTGTCAGTGCGGCTGTGTAATATTTTGAAGAGAAACAGAAATAGAGCAGTGGAGTAGTAGAGTGTGTGAGAAAGAATGCAGGATTATGTGCAATCTACTAATGAAAAACGTTTGCATGAAAGATGCATTGATGTGTGTAAGACCTGGACATTTGCATATCTTTTGCCCCCGTTTTAGGGTACGTCTTGTTCAATATGCCGAGGCAGAGCTTATATCAGGGACAAAGTGTTTGGTTGCAAGTCACAAACTTTATTGCTGTCCTGCGTTCTGTGGGTGAGTTTCCTAAGCTAAGCTGATGTGAAAGCAAAGACCCAGCAAACATCTTTTTGAAGTTCCCAAAATAGTCAGTCATCACCAGTTAGCTCAGAGTTGCAAAGAGGGACGGCCTGTCAATGACTGAGACTCCGTACATGAGCAATAACATAGAAAACATTCGTGTTTCTGTGTGTTCAGGTTTCCTATTGCTTGAATAATAATTTAAAAAATATATTGTGTTGTTTGGCTATACATAATTTATATTATTATAAATAAATAAAATCGGGCTGCACAGTGGCGCAGTCGGTAGAGCTGTTTTTTTTATTAAAGGGACCTATTTTGCAAAAAAAAAAACATTTTGCACATTTTTCTACCTCCGTTTGGGTCTCGACTGCTTTTAAAAAACCAAACGGCTGCTTTTGGTGTCTGGAAAACGAGCCATTTCAAAATCGTCCATCCTTTCTTTGGATGGACACTGCCAGTACACCCACAGAACTCGCTGCTTAATCATTGGGTGTGGTGGTGGGCATGTGGCTAATGCTAATAAAAAAAAGCATGCTAATAGCAAAGCTAAATTTTGGTTTAGCAGTTTTGCTAACTCAAGGGCTGCACAGTGGCGCAGTTGGTAGAGCTGTTGCCTTGGAGCAAGGAAGTTCTGGGTTCGATTCCTGGCCCCGGTCTTTCCTTCCGAAACATGACTGTCAGGTTAATTGGCCTCTCCAAATTGTCCTAAGATGTGAATGTGTGTGTGCATGGTTGTTTGTCCTGTGTGTCTCTGTGTTGTCCAGTGACAGACTGTCGACCTGTTCAGGGTGACCCCACCACTCGCCCAGAACGTTAGCTGGAGAGGCACCAGCACTTCCCAACCCCATTAAGGGACAAGGGTGTAAAGAAAATAGATGGATGGATGGTTACATAAAATCATGGACACATAAAACACAAAAAACTGAGGATTTCTAAGGCTAATTTAGAATAATAAGCAACTTCATCTGGTGCAAGCAAGTAAAATGAAATACCCCTACTATTCAAACCCTACTGAAATATTCTGCACTAATTACAGATTCTCTAAAACACAACTTTGTCCTGTTTCTGTGGTTTTGAAAATAGTTTTAAAAATCTACCATCTGAATCAGAATTAAGTTTAATTCAAAATACAGGAAAGTATCATTTTAAATCAAGAAGGAAATTAAGTTCCAAAAAACTGACATTCCACCAACATCAAGGCATGCTTGTTATGCATTTAATTAAACAAATCAACAAGCCTTTTGGAATATATTACTTTGCAGATATTCTGTGTATTTCATCACTTATTTTAAGTTTGCACATGGATGCTTTTGGCCTGGACATTGCCTTTATACCAAATTCTGCTCGATTCTTATCTCCTTTTATCGCTCTGACTAGGCTTTCTCCCATTTAAGTAGATTTCTCCAGTAGAATTTCAACAGGGTCAGTCAAACACAAGGAGAGGTTGTGATCGATGACATTAATTTTCCTCCTCTGTTTCTCTGATTCTAGTTGTAGCATGTCAGCTATAGTGGAAGTGAACAAAGCCCTTCGGCTTGGCACTAATGTCTTCGAAGCGGAGAAAGTTTTCTTTAAGTTTCATAGCGTTGAAGGAGAAAAAACGTCACGAGCAAACGTTGGGTAAAGTTTCAAACTTGCTGGTTTTTACTGGGGTAGGGTTCTTTGGAAATGCAGAGAAAAGGATGCGAAAAAGTAGTGACATGATTTATATTGTACAATAAGGCTCAGTTTCATAGTTCTGGGTGTTTATGATGCAGTGAATATTGTGTGATAAATATGTTTACATATGCTCATTATGCTTTCAAGGTACTACCTTGGTCTGACGTGTTTAACATTTCAATTCTAGCTAAAATACATAGTTAACAGATTTGGCTCATTATTTGTCAAGAAACAAGTTTTGACTCTCTAACCCTTAATTAATGCATAAGGTACATGTTATAGAAAAGTTTAGCATGTCTAAGGTGAGCCTTATTATACAGTTGCACTGAAAAAGACCACCACAAATCATGCATGCATCTTATTTACAGTGCTTTTGCAACTGTCAGATGTTTTTATTACTATTATTATGTTATCAACTATAAATGGCTCCTGGCTGAGATAAACAAAAGTGTACACAGGAATGCTAAAATTTGTATTATTGAGAGCTGAAGACTCAAAAAAAACTAAAAACTGTAATATTTGTTGAACACAAACTATCGACGACTGAAAAAATCAAAGGCTTAATGGAAACATCTTAAGGCTACAGAGTAAAGTAAAATAAATTATAATAAGGTGTGGGATCTGCAGGAGCAAAGAGAATTGCTACATTAACGTGTTTATTTTTAATGAATTTTTGGTCAACATATTCTGCCAAGTAGGTTTAAAAATTTAACAAGTTTTTTTTTCTCAACTGTATCTGACTTAATCCATTTACCTGCATTGTTACGGTTTGAAGGTTAACCATTTACATTCGAATACAAACCTGTCTAAAAGTCAAGTGAAGTTTATTCATATGGCATATTTTAACAAAACACTTCACTTGATAAAAACATAAAAATAACCAATTATGAAACAAGCAAAAGTCATTACATTTTGTCAAATGCCATAATCTACATAATCAAGAATAATAATCAAATATATTATTTAATGTTCCAGTTGTTTGTGATCAAATGCAACTCCAAAAAAAGTGGACTGTTAGCCTTGATTTAAAGGAACTGTGCTTTGCAGTTTTCTGGAGGTATATTCCCGATTTTTTGCCATCTTTGCTGATACAATTATTATTGTAGCTCAGTCCAACCTTTCCTCCTTTTTGACTTTTGCTTGCCATCTTTGTGTCTTTCATATTGCTGGCAGCTGACATTACTGCTGCACAAAGCAGGTGTGGTTTAATGGGTCCTTAAATCTAGTTTTCATCCAGGGCAACATCCATTTTTCAACTTGTAGAAAAAATATGCTCCAAGACAGTAAGACAACAGGTTCCTCATTAACATTGCCAGTGCTGTTAAACTGTTCACAAATCATCTTCAATTGCAAGATCTTTGGCAAGTTCTTTCTTAGCAATGTTCTTCCTGCTTCCTCTGACTGGCACTAATAAGCAGATTTTACTCCAAGCTGAGCCAGACTGGCCAGCTTACGAAGGTTTTTAAACATAGTTGGCCCTTTAATATCTCCAGGGGGTATTAATAAGTCATGCAGCAAACACTGTGTTAAGCTTCCTTTTATTCAGAGTTCACAAACACTGCTTGTTATTTCTGTTTACGACACTCATTTATTGTCCATATATGCCTTTTCAGGTTCAAGGGAGGGTTGGTAACTTTCTCCAGAAGTCATTGAGCAAGAGGAAAGACGCGCATTGGTCAGTTCGCCAGTGTAAGCTGGCCGCCACAGACGACAAAAACACACTAATAATAAACCTTCTTACTGAACTATAAAAGTGCTATCAACTGTACCACAATGCAGTCCCCCTTTTTTTAAGAAGCCACAAGATTTGGTTAAGTGAGAGTGATGATTTTATGTGGTAATTTAAAATGAGACGATCACTATCACAGCAGCCATGCTTGTGACTAAATATCTACACCTGTGGTTCTTAACCTGGGTTCAATCAAACCCCAGGGGTTCAGTGAGTCGGTCTCAGGGGTTCGGCGGAGCCTCTGCCGCGGAGGTAAAGACACACTTGTGTAAAGTCGTGATGACGCCCCGCTTTGCCATCACTTGCTGCAGAGGATCACGTTACATTGCTTAGCCAATCAGAGCTGAGGAGGAGCCCTGATTGGAGGAGCTCCACTCTCAGCATGGATTTGAACTTGTGTCTTTAATTACTTCAGCAAAGCTCACAGTTTTACCAAATTCTTTATCTTTCGGTGTTCTTCTAAATCTGCTTCTTAGTCGCATCTTTTCGGGGTTGCTACTGCCTCTAGTGGTGTGGGGCTGGTAACACAACTAATATAATTACATTACTAAATCAGAATACCACAAAGTCTTTATTTTTTATTATTAATTTTCCATTCTCTTAAGAATGTAGAGTTAATTAATCTAAACAAGACCTTAAAGTGGTTCCAGTTTCTCTCAATGGCCAACCTGTTGAAACTGTGGCAAATTTTAAATACCTTTGGTCGTTGCTGGATAGTCAGCTCAACTTTGCTGAAAACACTGACTATATTTTGAAGAACTGTTCTCAGAGACTCTATCTTTTAAGAAGACTTAGTGATCTTAAAAGGTATTGGGTCACCCCAATGTCTTGAATTTGGGGGGCAAAAATTATATTTTATTTACCACTACAGAAGGGCTCAGTGAATGCGTGTATGAAACTGGTGGGTTCGGTACCTCAAAAAAGGTTAAGAACCACTGATCTATACGTTTGAAAAACAAATAATAATAGCATAAGACATATTTGCAATCTAAATATTGAAACATTAAGCTTTGATGTATTTGAAAGAAGTACATAATTACACAGTACTCTTAGGCTCTTAAATGGATCTACTCTTCAACAGTAGAAGAGCTGCTTGTTTATTTAAGAGCACAATTATAACCAGGCTGATTGAGGATCATTTCAGCAGGAGGCCAGCTCTCGCTATTCTTTTATGCTTGTGCCCTGATTGAATTTGTGGAATTTGCACATTGATCAAGGAGCAGAAAACACACACCTGTGTTTTCTCACACTGTTTTCCTCCAGAGGAATCTTCTCTTCTGTGCTGTGGGTATGGATTGTCCAGAGTACCATTACATAAAGGCTTTTCAGCAGTTTAGGGTGGCCGTCACAGTGTGCACAACATTCACAACAGTTTAAGCACTAAGCTGTGTTTTTGCACTTTGTTGAGGGTTACATGCCTGCAGAGGAGATGGAAAGGCTGTGTTTTTTAAAATGTGAGATGAAAAGAGGAAAAATAGAAAAACAAGGGGAAACTTGGCAAAGTGGATAAGCACAGCCAACCATACAAAGTAGACCTAAAAGTGCATCATGTTCTTTCAGGTAATTAGAAGAAAAGTGGGCCAAGTCTGTTTTGTAAACCTCAAACATATTTGTGTAATTCAGTTAGTGACAAAGACATAATGTAAATTGTCAAATAATGGAATAACTTACTAACAGTACTCATATTCCTTGAACCTTTCCATACTTGATCATATCACAACAATTTGTGTTATTGTGGGGATTTTCCCCAACTTCTTTCCCACCAATGTAACACTTTTATGCTCACACATACAAAAATCTGAAGTGAAAAAAAAACTCTGTAATGTATTTTTTTGTAATATAACACTTTTTCTTCTCACATTTTAAGATTTATCATAGACTTGCTGTAATTCTGACATGAGCCAAGTTCTCCAATGTTTCTTCTTTTGTAGTACGCGTAAATATGACTTACTGCAAAATGTTCTAAGATTTATTTTTCCTCCACCCGATTTTTGAAACATTTCAAATTCTAACATTTTTCAATTTTGATAAATGTTATGCATTTATGTTATGCAATCTTCAAATGGAAAACAAGGTTTAAAACTCCTCCCAAAAGACGTCAAAAGGTCTCCTCACAAATCTCCTTCAAATATAAACACATCACCTATTCTCATAAATTGTGGAACATATATTAAATTTTACTGAGTTTCTTTAATGTTTATTAATTAATGACTACTTTGGCTCAGTTGGGTCTTTTTCTGACACTAACCAACATTCTGCTCTTTGGATTTCTTTTGCTTGTGCCTGGCAGGTGCATCTTTATAACTTTTCTTCCAGCTCGCCCAGCCTGTATCCTCCACGGATGTCCAGGCAAACTCAGTAACTTGATTTAACTTTGACCTCAAACTGTATAAAATAAATCATGTCTCCCATGTACATATTCTCATCTTATCACTCCCATGCCAAATCTGGGCATCTTTAATTTAGATGCCTCTTGTCCTTTCATCAGTGCCATCACATATCTCCCTACTGTCTTTAAAGCCTTTAAATCTTTCTGCTGCAAATCAGTCTTGACATTTTCTCCACCCACTTCACATTGCCTGAACTCTTTTCTTTACCTTCCACAACCAAGACCAGCTTTTTTTTTTTTTTTTTCCAAAAGTTGACATCAAGTATTTAAACTCAACCACCTTTAGGACTCCAAGCACATGTTGTCACTATGTTCTTATATTTTCTGTCATTGCATGCTTTCACCTTTCCAGGCTCCAAACTCTCTCCTTGCTCACAGCTCAGAATGTCATCTGAGGAAACTAAGGTCCTCTTAGATTCTTGCCTGATCTAATTCAGCAGCCTGTCCATCACCACCGCAGTCACTCCTATCACACACCTCACCTTGTCTCCCTCTCCTCAAACTCTGTATACGTCCCTCTCACTCCTACACGTTTGACCCTCCAACTCTTCATGCGGTAATAAAGATTAGATAAAGTAATACCCGTTCTCAAACTGACATGCTGCCCTCAGAAAACATTTCAGCAGCAAAAGCTTTCCTGGTTGTCTGATGCTGCGAAGATTATTGCACAGCACAACAGAAAGTGGAACAGTTAGCAGCTGCCAATCCTGTTGGAGGCTCAGCTACCTCCACAGAGACACTGGGCTGTCCGTCAGATGGTGGAAATGTGGAAACACATCAGATAGCAAGGACAAGAAAGAGTCAGGCAGGAGCCTTTCCCCTGTGTTTGACCGGAGTGGGTTTGCATTCCAAGACGGACCAGAGAGCAAAATGCAAGCAATACTTTGCAATACAAGAAAATCGAGGCAAGGTGGCTAGACTAAAGAAGTAAATGTAATTTGTTAATGTGGTTTAAAGCTTGTTTGTTTTTTTAGGCAACGGATCTGACTGCCATTGTTGATGAGAGAATGTACAACATTTAGGCAGGTGCCAGTCTGATAACCGATAGTGAAATCAATGTCATGTGCATAAAGTACAATGCCAGATTAAACTCATAAGTATTATAAAATCCATTAGCGTTGCAATTAAATGGGCATTAACTTACTCAAATAACCAGACCAGGACCCACTTTGTGCTCCCAGTCAGCTTCCAAACAAACTCGCTACCAACAATCCAAACCAACTATCTCTTTTCGGACTTCACAAGTCAATGTTGGTCGGCATTATGGTAAAAAGAAGCTTCTGAGGGTTGCTAAAGAAACAAAACAAAGAAATAAATTCAGCTTTTGGGCCGGAGCAAGTGTGTATTCCTGGCATGAAGACACACTTAGTAGAACAAGAACACAACTGTGTATTAGAGTGTGAGCAACTGTGATGGAAAAAATGTGTCACCAGTTTACTTTCAAAAGTGTAGGAAGTAAAAACAAAGTTCCATGCAATGCTCCAAATATAAAGTAAGAAAATTATACTAAAACTACCTAACTGGAAGACAAACAATGATGAGGTCGGAGAGGATTTACATGACTTCTGAGCAGGAAAACTTTTGCTTTCAAGCTTATTGCTGAAAAGAAACACAACCCAAAACATGGCCTGTTTGTTCTCTGTGCAGAAACAAGAATTCTGCATAAAACCAAGCTTCACTGTTTGGCCCATGAGAGCAATGGACAAGCAAATGCACTTCTTTCTCATGTCTGGACATCATTTTGACGATACGCTCTGTCCGATCTCCATGTTTGCTTAACAGGCAACACAAGACAACCCACTGCAACCTTGTGACGTCGAAGCAGAGATGTACTGTTATTTTGAGCCTCTTGTCACCTGGAAGCAGCCAAAAATGTGTTGCGGCCAGTCGAACCCTCTTCAAAAGAGAAGTGGGCAAAAACCAAATGGACAGTACTGAGAGGAGTTTTCAGGAATGAGTGGCTGTTGATGAGTTTTGGAGGGCGTGGACCTGAGGAGGTTCAATGAGAGAAGCCCTTTGTACTGGAAAACTCCACCGAACATTGTAACCTTGTAATAGTAGGATTTTAAAACATATAGGGAAAAATCACATTTTTCAAGTGATTTTTTAAGGAAAATAAGTTTTACAGTTCTGATGTCATGGTCCCCGAAACACACAAGAAGTTTTAACTCCATTTTACATGGTAGATTTAGTCGTGTATTTTTATTGTATTGAAAATAAAACAAATGCGTTTTTTGGCCGCTTCTTTATTTGAAGAGACAAAATCCACACGATTAAAACCATGCCATAGTTTTTGACACAACAAAACAAAGAAAACAAAAGATTTGAATTAAATTTTCATACTTTTCTCTTAACTTCAACTGCAGTTGGGTATTTTTTGATTCATTAGTGGATGAGAGGATAAATGAGGGGTGATACTTGTCAAGGAGGCGCACAGCCATAAAAGTACAAGAACCAGATGCAAAGTACTGCACTATTCTGTACACAGCAATCTGAAATAATATAATATAAACTTGAGATCTGGGGTACCAAGATACATGTTTAGGTAACTAATTGAAAAGGAAGTAGGGAGAAGTATAAACTGGTTTACTTGTAGTAAGATTTAACAAACAACAATACTTACAAGCCATATTTTAGAACAAGATCTTTTATGCACGTTTTCACAAGACGTTTTCTTGACTGCACTGACAGGACACTTGTTGTTTCATATTCTTCAAGAATCTGTGATACTTTCTTCAGGAGTCCTGGCCAACTGTCCTCTTCCCTAATAGAGTGGGCCTGTGGAAGATACACAATAGTTATTACTGCAGTATTCTCAATGTCAGCACAATAGCACAAAGCAATCTACAAATTATTAAGAAAAAGTGAATGAAGTTGGTGGTTAAGGTAATAAACTTTAAATTGTGAGGAGAATGATTCCCTTACTTATTAAACATTCAACTCTGATTTGAAATGAACATTAATCATCAAATGAGAAACTAGAGGATAAACAAAATAATAAAATTAGAACATTTTCATGTGGACAACAGAAAAAAAACATCCTTAATAGTCACTTTTGTTGACTTTTTGTTTCAACACCATTATGAAAAATAAATTGTACACAAGAAACTAAATTTGGATAACAATATACAGATTTTTTCCCCCTCATACTCTTCTCTGATTATGATTCATCAGGATGCCCATTTGTGCCATCACCACAAAATAGCCTTTTTGGTTTTTGGGTAATGAGATGTAAGCCTGAGAGGCTGGTAAATCTCACCGCCTTTTATCTTGGGTGTAGAAAAAAATTGTGCCATTGTTTTGCAGCATAAAAGTTGAAAGTGTGAAGTGCCTGCCTTTGTATTATACCTGCTGTATGTTGCATGCCAGCAGTAACTGAAGTACACAAAGCACTTGCAAAAAGCTACTCAAAAAGCATTAGGGGAGTTCACACTTAGAAATATTTAGGAATATAATGACTTCTATTTGAGTAACCTCAGAGTGCTTCTAAAACCTAGTAATGAGCATCATATTCAGTCAGGTGCTCCTGGAAAGTGAAACTTATTTGTTGCTCTATGTGCGACAAAAGCAGTAAATGTTGTATATTTACTAGTCTTTCATAAGGCTTACAGTAAAAATCAATATAGATTTCTTAAGCTTGATCTCCATAACAAAATTCTGGACAACTTTTGTAGATTAAACTTGAACAAATACTTGCAAGACACAGTAAAATGAGATTAAGTCAGGATGAAATAGAAGTATGAACATTTCCACAAAACTGAGTAACAAAGCCTGTGTGGCCGACATTGTCTGAGGTAACAATTGATATAGTAAAATTTCAACCATAAATAATTTAAGTTTCAACTCTACCACAAACTTTGAACAAATGAGACAATTACAGAAAACCCAACACTAATAAAATTGTATTTTAGAGCCCAAATGATATGAAACCCATTAAACCCAGCACAACTTTTCAGATTTCTACCCTGTCTTACTTTTTAAACTCACTATTTGACTAATTCCAAAAAGACAAACATGATACCACTGCATTAAATAGATGTAACATACATACTTACTGAACTGGTTGAATTTACTCCAGATGAGGCCGTCTCCATTTTTGGTTATTTTGTAAACTTGGTCCATAAGCAGGAAAACCTCCCTCTATCCCCCTTCCTCAGTCTGCAAACATTTTGTAGTGCTTCATCAATGGGAACTATAAATCATTATCAGATATATCATCGGAGAGTGGCACGGCTTTGTGGTGTTGTTTACCAGTGGCCTTGGTGACTAGAAGAGATTAGGGACCACAGGGACTGGAGCATATTTCAGACTCTGCTGTTATTGCAAAGAATAGAAATTCTTTTCATTGTTCCACAGAGGGGAATTTCTCGTGCAACAACTGCAAAATGACTAGCAATCAAAGCCAGGAGGTTCACACAAAGATAACAATACAATAAATTTATTCTGACTAAAAGCAGAATAAATGATAAACAGGAATAGACAGAAATGAATAGGTACTTTAAAAAACAAACACTACTTGGCCCTTGCTCTCATGATGCTCTCAGCGTCTGCTTTCACAACATCTCCATGAAATGTGAAACATGAAAAGGAAAAAAATAATTGTAAAGCAGTATCAAAAATCTGCTTCTTCTATAAGGCTCTGGTCCGGATGCCTCTTGATAGGTATTTTCTTAAACCTATATAAAAAAGAGAACCACAGACAACGTATATGAGTTTTCAACCAAACTTCTGCAGAAGGAGAAGACACAGTGAACTGCTTCTCCAAGCCGCTCACCATGTGTTCTGACAACCTTCAGTTTGTTTGTCTCTTTTATTAGCAGGGCAGAGAAAGGTGTGAAAAGGAATGGAGGGGGTGAAACCCACATCCTATCTTCACAGTAGGATATGAATTCAGATAGAAAGAGGGGAGACACAGAAACTAAATTAACACATAGACATGTTTTACAGCTCAGGACTATCCCAGGAAGATCTAAGTCACCATCTGTAAAAACATGCTTGATTAAGAAATATTTAATTGTGTCTCCACAGTTTCAACCAATTTGAACACTAAACCTCTAAATAGAAAAACTAGTAAAATCATAAGTGTAAGAATGATAAACATAATATTTCTAACACCTCTGGTCACCTCTCTGTAGGTGTGACCAGAGGCACCACACAGTTCCCTGTGTGAGGCACAGGGTGCGACACCCAAAGGTTGTGCCTCTGGTCACAGGGTCTTCACTTGGTGACAGGCCAGATAAAATCTGATGGCACAAAATGCCCAGGTGTCCCTCCTAGGCCCAATGGCTTCCTTGACCTAAAATTACAAAGTAAGGGGAGGCTGGATGGGTGAGGCAGTAGCTCTGAGGTAAAGCACATGACCCATATAAAGAGGCTTCGGTCCTCAACGCGACCGTCACGTTTTCCAGCCCCGACCCGTTGACCTTTGTTGCATGTCTTCCTTCTCTCTCGCGACCTACTTTCCTGTCATTTCACTTTCAAATAAAGGCCAGTAGTGCCAAAAAAAACATCCTTTAAGAAAAGGTGGGATTCAACAGATCCAAATCCTGATTCACTTATTGCCAGTGTAAATGTAAAATGACACTCCTATTGAGAAAACACAAGGTCTAAAAGATACCCTTTAATATGCTAATTATGTATTTAACCTTAGAAGCTCTACCATGTAAACATTCCTTTAGAATCTTTTATTATTGTTGGAATAGCTTACTTCAGAACAAAGAGTAGACCTCTGAGGTAGAAACCTTTCAGTGGGAAAGGGCACAGGTGGGCGCTACTATATTGCTTACAGTAAAGGTCACATGTTTATTATGTGAGCAGACAGTAAGTAATGGACATCAGGGATCCCTTTTTAATTTCTTTTCACAAAGACAGTCAGAAGTGATAGAACATATTCGATCGCCTCCACTAAACAATGTCCTGATAATCAGATACTCTGAACATTTACCGTCTTCCACTGATTACTGATGCAGTACACTCTAAAAAGAAAATAATTAAACCAACTTAATTGAATTGCTTCTGTAGGTAACAAGCAAGTCAATTAATTTTATCCAACTGAATTTATTAGGTTTATCCAACTTAATTTGTTAGTTTATTTTAAACAAATTTATTAAGTATGTTTAAGATAACAGATTTAAGTCAGTCTTACTCAAATCATTTAGTTTACTTCAAAAAAGGTAAATAAACTTAAATAGCACTTTTCCAGTCGTTTTGACCACTGAAATCGCTTTACACTAGTCACATTCACACATTTATTTAATGTACAGATCAGTTGGGGTTAGGTGCCCAGGGGGCACATAGGCATGAGGGGGCAGGGAGCTGGAATTGAACCGTTAACCTTCAGACAACTGCTCTACCCACAAAGCCTCATTGGCTTACCAAGGAATCTGTCCCTTGTTAGCTTGAGTCATTGTGTCAGACGAGGGATACAAATGTATCGAGCTTATTTATTTCAAGTAAAGTCAAAGTGGATCCAGTGTGTTTCAGCACTGGTCCTCCAAGCCCTGCAAGTTTTAGGTATGTCCCTAATTCGGCACACATGATTTTAATTGATGTCTGATTAACAGGGTTTTGCTGAAATTAAAACACACAGGTCAGTTTGCCTTGAGGACAAGGTTTGGGGAAGAACTCGTGATCTAAATGTTCAATCAATGTAAGAAACTGATCATGAGAACAATCGGACAAAATAATAGCAAAATAAATTATGACACAAAACCAACAAAGCAAATGTATTCACTCCCCAGAATGGAAATGTCTGGAGCAAACCAGTAGGTATCTGGATGTTGGAGAAGGTGATATCAGGATGTCTCACCGCTGATACCAGGACATTCGCCTTCTTCTCATAGCTCCGATAGCTTCGCCTCCTCACGTTGTTTCCAAGCAGAAAAATAGTGACACAAAAGTCCGTTTTCCAACTTTTTACCGTTTCAGTCGTGTGATTGGACATTACAGACGATAACGCAGCAAGTTCGAGCCATAGCTAAATTATTTTAAGTAACTTGGATTGAAAAAAATCTGCGGGACTGTTGGGTTTTATACTACGAGACTGTTGTCTATGGACACCAAAGATGGCGGCTGATCCCCTCCGACTAGAGCAGTGACGTCACGCGCGGAAACTATTCCTTCCAGTGTTTAGTGCCTGTAAGGTCAGCAGCAGCTCCGCTGGCTCGGTATGAACATGAACATTATATATATTTCTATTGGTTCAGATTGCCAGTTAGGCACAAATTACATTTTCGTTCTGGTGATTGATTGTTTTGTGACGTTTGATTGTTTTGTGATACTTGATTGTTTTGAAAACAAAAAAGATAAAAATCGGTTGAATGCTGACAGTGTGTTTACTGCCTGTAAGGTGGACGAAATAAACGCGCCAAGGTCTCCACACAACTAAGATCGCTGTGTCCGACTCCTCTTTTCTGCACGGATCACATCCCACCTTCACGCACAAAATAAAACACAACGCAGAGTCATAGGGTGTCTTCCACCAGATGCAGATTCAAAGAGGGAAAGCCTGGGTTCTTATTGATGGAAAGATCTTGCCATACCAGTTTATTTCTCTGTATTTACTTTAGTTTCTTAGTTTATTCTTGCATTTTGTTCTTCATTTATTTTCATTTAGTTTCCTTTGCTTAATATTATCCTCTCTTGGCTTCTTGCTATGTTCAATTTAGTTTCTTTCCTCTTGCTACGTTTGTATTATCATTTATTGACTATCAGTAATTTTCACTCATCACCTGCTGCGCCCCCTAATCATCATGTTTCACATCATGTGTTAATTTTTTTCACTGTTTTTATGCCATAATTCACATCTAGTTCGTCGCTCCATTATATGTCCCGCTTCCCCTGTTTCAGAGTTTTGCGCAATGTGCGCGTCTTTTTTTTTAAAGCTTCTAAGGTGCAGGGCGGTGGGGAAAAGGCAGTCTGACATAAACCTTTTAAAACAACGGAAACAATTTCTGTATTCTGATTATTGAAATTTAAAAGTGCTGTGTTGTTCCATCACCCCCGTTTCATACCGGACTTATTACAGCTCCGGTGTTGACGCTATAAAATGAAAGCGCTCTATCGAGGTATCACCCATGGAGGGATTTCTTTATTTAAATGGGTTCATTTTTCAGAGGGATACACAGTCAGGGTATCGTGATTTTAGCTATCAGTAGCAGGAGAACGGAGCTGTGCCAAGAAGCTAATAGGACGTTGTAGGTTCAATTCCCGCTTCCTCCTGCCACATGTCGATGTGGATATTGGTGTGTGAATGTGACTCTAATGTGAAGTGCTTTGAGTAGTCAAAGTGACTAGAAAAGTGCTGTGTAAGTTCAGTCCATTCACAATTTTTTGAAGTAAACTAAATGATTTGAGTAAGACTGACTTAAATCTGCTATCTTAAACATACTTGATAAATTTGTTTAAAAAAATAACAAATTGAGTTGGATGAGTAGAATATAATGAATTGATTAAACTTAATAGATTAAGTTGGATAAACTTAATTCAATCGGTTGTTACCCATAGAAGCAATTCAATTAAGTTGGTTGAACTTTTTCTTTTTAGAGTGTAATTCTGCAAGTATTCATTGATCTCATTGGGAAGTTTCACCCAATAGACTTCAACAAAAGGCTGTAATGAAAAGCTCTGACTGGCTTGTGGGAACGTAATTTCCCCCTTTCTATCTTGTAATGTTTCTCTAAGGTTTTCTTGTTCTTCCACCTTTTTGCCCACCTTTGTTCTTGTTAATTCACTATTTCATTGCTGCCGCCTTTCTTTATCCCCTTGGTTCTCTCATCATCTTCCACTCCTTTTTTCATTTCTCTCTCAAACATCATGCTTTCTTCCCCATAGTCTCAATCGCCACCACTCCATATTGTACCTTCATGTTCAGTATTTTAATTTAAGTGATGGGGTGTTTTCCTCTGTCCATACACTGACACGGCATTTTAGATACACAATAGGCTTAAATAAGAACAAGCAAATGTAGCATGTTTTTTTAATCACTTTCCCTCTTTTTCCCCTGTGATTCATCATGCAGAAATTTAAACTTACATGCAATATATGACAATGTGCAATAACTTATCATAGTGGTTGAAAATAAATAAATTTCCTCCCTGGTGTAGATTTAATAAGTACCACATGATTGCTTTTTGACAATATTACATTGCTTAAAAAAAGAAACATGAAGCTAATCTTCGCAGGGGGGTACATAGATTAAATACCTTAAGATTTAAATGGGTTCCAGTATGAGGTACATGGCAAAGTGTAAAGCACTAGCATTTTAAGACAGCAAATTTACATCATTGTTTGTTTACCATTTCAATAATTAAGCACCATCTCCTGGGTGTACCTAAATCTTGATGGGATCTATGTTGTACTTAACAGGGAACTCATGGGGCTTTTTTGGAAAGGACCGGGAAAAGGACGGCTTACCAAGTGTCAATTAAAGCAGTAAAACAAGACAGGATGACAGGAAAGCCCACAAAAATACACCATATTAAAAGCAAAGAGGAAACAAGGAAAAATGGTTGTAGAATAGTTGATGATGTCAGAAGTCAAGACTCTTTATTATATGTTTTTTTTATATGAAATTAACTGCACATGCAGTGCTGAGCTGTATGTGAACACAACACATCCTTTTTAAAAGCATTAGAGATGCTTTTCAAAATGATTTAATTGCTTTAACTGGTATATTTTGTAATATGTGAAGAGTAGCTACGTTAATTAACTATGAGTATCCATATCAACCTGAGTCTGGTGTTTAATTTTTCTTGCAGGTTTGTTTGAGTGCATCTTCACATGGTTTTGTTACCACTTAATGTTAGTCTCACCATGTTGTTCTGGAAGTCTTGTCTGCACTTTGGTCCTGCTCAAACATCCACCTTGAGACCATCTCAATATTTCTTTGCATCTTTCACTGACTCGGTTGGTAAATGTCAACTGGTCGAGTGTTGAAATAAACAACAAAGAAAATGATATTTTGAGAAATTCCGGTGATAAATGCAGCATAGATGGATTCTCAAAACAGACAATTGGGCAGAAGAAAGGGTCATCTGTTGAAGAAATAAAAAAAAATGACATGACTGGGAAGGAAAAACAAAAAGGGCAGAAATGATGATAATTAAAGGTCACAAGCAGAATGAGGCAAAACCCATGAACAACTGAAGTGCCTGGGATTAGTTCAGAACATTTTGCAATCACAGCGACGGCAAGAGGTCAGAAAGGTCTAAATGTCTTAAAGTGGAATGGAAGAAATCAAAGCTGGATTGTAACCAAAATAGCTGGCACTTTAGTCTGGAATGAAAATGCTTCTTCAGGTGATGGTTGTTTGTGTTTTCCACTGCAGTCTAATGGCCTGCAAAGATTAGGCAAAGTGGTCCAGTGATTTATGAAAAAAAGGAAACCTCTTATGGTAACTGTGACAGATGGGGCAAAGCAATAGTGCAGAAGAGTAAATCCTAAAGAGGATTAGTTTACAGGGTGTTTTTTGGGTGCACCTGTTTGTATTTGCGCTTTAAGACACAAACAAAGAGAGCCATAATGCCACTATCAAAGTTGAGTATCTAACTAGCATAGCATGCCTGTAAGTGGGGAACTTTTCTTTCTCTGTATCTGATACAGTAGCAAACACAAACTAATCTTCAGTTTTTTAAAGTGGCATAAGTTTTGCACACATATCGCCCAAATGCAGTGCAGCTATAAAACATAACTAAGTTCTAAACAAAGGCTGTAGAAAACATCCACTACCCTGGGACATACTGCACGTTGTTTTGCCTGACTTCTTTGATGATTCCCAGTTGGGAAAGGTTTGCATCAGGGCTGCAGCAGTTGGGAGGACAGTCAGCATGAAGATTTGGTTCAGAAACCTGTTAGTGTGGGTGTAGGTAAAGATGGAGGTTTGCAAGGGTGTGAGAGAAAACAGACTTGCCTGACCCTTGTAGCAGTCAAACATGTTTGGATTTTTAAAACTGAATTTGGATGTCATTGGGTAGTATGAGCTGATTACCAATCTAAACACGTTTTATGAAACCTTATATGAAAATAAAGGTTGAGACACCATCTCTGCTGCAAACAGATTATTGGTTTAAAACTATAAAACAGACATACAGCAGACTCTCTTCAGATATATTATGAGCTTTATTATTTCATGTTTAGTTCCACTTGAGGAGCATTTATGTTTAGAAAAAATAATGTGAAGGCAGCTTTGAAATGTTCCATAATATTATACTATTTCTGTTTTTCCTGATGTCGATAATCAACACAAACTGCTGAAAGAAACATTTGAAATACCAGATTATTAAAAAAGGTTGAAAACTCTGATGAGATTAACCTCAACAGAGAGCGCCTTTGAAAAATGAATTAGTAGTTGTGGTTCCTGCTAATTATCTCTGTAAAAAAAATTACATATATATTAATATTATTCATCATTTACTAAAGCATAGATTGAAACCATAAAAATCAGTTACTTTGCACAGTTGATGGAATTGAGAGTTTAATTAGCAGCAAAAATCTATAACTATAACAATCAATTTTCTTCCTGGAAACCGACCTGAAAGCTGCCAGCTCTCTTACGGGCAAACAGCTAATGGTGTTGCTTTGAAATGTTTATATTCTTACTTCTTTTCAATAGCTTGGCTTTCATCTTTCAATATTCCATTTTCAAATCACGGTCTAATACAAGTGCAGCTCCTAATAAGATTTCAAGAAGCAACATGGTAAATAAGGTTTTAGTGCATTGCAGCAAATAGTGAAATTGTAAAGATTTTTCTTAAAATTACTGCTCAGACGAGGTCTGCCAAATACAGAGGCTACAGTCCTTGACCCAGCTGTCATAGGTTTGCTTCCCAGCCCCAGGCCATTTACTGCAGGTCCTCCCCTTTCTCTGTCCTTCTTCTTGTCGAGCCACTAATGAATAAACGCCACCAGTGCCAAGAAGAGGCATGAAATGTTCCACTGAGTTCTATTAAAGCTGCAGTGTGCAACTTTTACAAAAGCATGCTATATTTGTTCAAATTGTATTGTGACAACATCGTATGAGACGGATAATGTACGAGCTCCTCTGTCTCCTCCCAGTGATGATATTGGTGTCTGAAGAAATGCACCGCTCTCCTGAAGACAGGCAATCAGGAGCCAGGAGGAGGGTCTTAGTGCTGTCAATCATTCTCATGTACGCTTTGCTCATTGTGGTAATGGCATAGAAATAACTAACCAACTTTATTTATTCATGGCAGGCTATGTTGTAGTGAATCAGCAACAGTGTAGCAGAGAGATAGGTAGATTGTTTGAGCAGAATATACATGAGTGATTGACAGCACAGCACTAACACTATCCTGGCTCTAACTGGTTCTTTCTGAAGGGACGATGTATTTCTGTAGATGGCAGCAGGATAATTAAGATGGCAAAGGAGCTCAATTTTTTTTCCAAACTATCCATCTCTTACTGCCACAACGAAGTGTTTCAACAGTTTAAACAGTGCATATTTTAGTGCAGTATGTCAATAAAAGTGACATACTGCAGCTTTAAATCAATGGTTAATCATGCTGTATGTATGTCTTGTACATAGATCTCTGTCAAGTTTTTCAGGTTTGGTTAGCTGTGCAATTCCCCACTTGAAAGGGATAGTTTCCACTGTGAAGTTTGAACTGGATTTCACTCAAAGAGCCTTTAATTTAGTTGACTCATCTTTATTTTTTGTATGATGGTCCACATAGCTCTTGGCACATAGTATATAGCCCACAGGTGAAAAACCTCAAAAGAAACAGAAACAAATCTATTACCCTTTGAAATTAACAAGATAAATACATAGGGAATAATCAGATTTCTACACCTTTAAACCAGTTATTTCAAAATAATAATAAATATTTTATAGTAAAATTCAGCAGCAATAAATAAATAAGCATTTTTATCAAGATTTTGTTCAATATTTTCACAAACATTCTGACCATTTATTTCTCTTTTTTTTCATATTTTTTTTCCTTTTTACTTAAACCAATAAACACCAAGTGTATTTTTTTCTTCTTTTTTTTCCTTTTTAACTTTCTATCTTGATTTCAACAAGATTAAACAATTTGATACAACAACAACAATCAATCAGAGTCCATTTGCTGCTCCAATAAAAATCAGCAATGAGCAGCAGCATTGTGAGGCAACCGGCTCTTTCACAGTTTGTAGAAACTTTTGCACAGTTCTGAATTTGCATGCTACCAAACAGGAGTGACAGGTCAGTCACACCAAAAGTAGCTGCACTCTGATGCTAGAAGATTGAGTCCACCTGGTTCTCCTCACAAAAAGGGGAGTGGCAGAGGGGAGTGGTTACCTAGCAGTTCACCAGAACAATCTCTGAATGGTGCATATCAACAATTGGAGACATTTGTCTTCTGCTAAAGCTGTTCTATATCAGGACACGTTTTGGTACTATAGACTGCAGTGTCTTCTGTAATATTGCTGGTATTTCTGGCTCTGCATCAGAAGTTTCTCTTTATAAACTAATGCTATTCAGTTTGTAAAGAGAAATTAGTACATTATTAAGTGAAAGGTAAACCTTTTTGAGTGTATTAAACATATTTATGAACATGTCCTTTTGTATCTTGATGTTTAGCAAAGAGAATGATTGTAATCATTTTGCATTTAAGGTGTGCAGACAATGGTATGAAGTGTCGTGAAGAACCATCTACCTTAACTGAGACAGAGAGGACAAATGGAGGAGACCGGATGACTGCAGGGAGAAAAGGAGATTGAGCATCTTAGAAAGAATGACAAATCATTAAATTCATACCTTGGCCCGGGGGCAATTCCAAATTACACAAGTCAAGGTGAAATTGTAATTGGGGACGATACGAAATTCAATTATCTCCGTTAGTTCACTTTATTATCTCGGATCCCCTCCTCTAATGGCATGGTTACATAATTCCCGGGTGCCTCTTCTGGTGTTTTATCTGTTTCACTCTTCTGTTTGTGTGCATCGATGTCTTCACACACGCTAAAGAAAGGGAAGAGGATGTGTCATAGGTCAGTGAAACTCTTAAACTGTTTTCGTACTAAAGATGAAATGTCTTGCTTAATGTTAGAGGTCAAACGAGAAAGTAGACTGGTGCAAAATTGTATAACAGTGGCTCAAATAACCGTAAATTACAGCAAAGGTATATGGAACACCATATTTAAACACACAAGTCTCACCTTGAAGCAGATGGTCGACAGCAGAAGACCATACAGAAGCTGAAAGCAAGAAACTGAAAAATGTGCAGAGTGGAAGAACAATGAGTCAAAATTTCCACTGAAAAACTCAGATGGTAGGATCACAATTTGGTGTGATAACTTAAAGGGAGGACAATAGTATACAAAAATATTATGTTTAACATCACAAAATCATTGCATTGTGAAATGTTTAAAAATCAAGAGTTGTCCCAAAGTTGTACATAATCCCTTCTCCTTTTTATTAACTGTTGCTGGTTCCATTCACATCTGTATTTTCCATCTACTATATGCAAATCAAAAACATAATTAAAAAAATCATCTTGATCCCACTCTTATTCAGATGAATGATTAATTTTAAGTGGAGAATTAGTAACAAGAGGGGAGAAATTGGGAAACACTACTTGGAAGGGAAGCAGAGACCAGCGATTATAGTGAGCAGTGGCTCTTGGAAAAACTTTAATAACACCAGCTGGATACCACAGCTTGAGGTTACCCAGTTTGAAGAAATTTGTTTTATTATTCAACCTCTACTTTACCTTCATTGAAGTCCAACCTTTTCTCCCTTGCAGGACTGTATGCCCACCAACATACAAAATCACACCTTATAAATATGTATTATTATTATAAGACAAGACCTTAATTACACGAGTTGTCTTCCTCTAATGAACTTATTGTTGTAAAATGAGAGAGGCACTGTCCAATTATGAGGGAAAGTACTTATTTATTGATTTTGCCATTCATCAGATGTTGAGGTCGTTACCAGCATGGCAGCTGTGATGATAATCTTGATCATAAATGGATAATTCAAGCAGTGTCATGAAGTGCAGGGGGAAAACATGAAATTTTAATAAAGCATTAAGGTGAGGTGCAATCAAAATTAAGACTTAATGCAAACTAAACTAGTAAATGTATTCCGTTAAAAACATCAGAAAAATTTTAATTTTGCAAGTTAAAATAATTAAGAGGAGTAATTTTAAAACCGGTTGCAAATGAAAGACTCATTAAAAATAACTATAATGTTTTATTTTCATTCATATAGTTGAGCAACAACTGGGGTTATTTCCATATACATGGAAGCGACTGCATTCAGAACGACTGATAAAATATTAATGTCAGTCTCTGATTAGTTGTGTTTCCGATCAACTTCACTCGCCAACCACCAATTGAAAACTAATTACCGGATATGAGGAAAATAATGAAAATATTTTGCGTGTGTGGATTGTCTCTATCAAGTGCTGGAGTTCTCTCGGGTCCTTCATTAAGATGCACCAGAGCAATTAATGAGCTCATTAGATTTAGTAATCATCTAATCAGTGCGTGGATAATATGTCTGACTTGGAATAGAAATTAGAACTCATCAAACAAACAAATCAACAGTTGAGGTCATTAGGAGGATGTTGATGCGGGAGGCTGGAACATCTTCTACAACCTTGTATTCCCTTTGCAAACCAGAAGGAGTAATTTAACATCTGAACATAGATAAACAAATAGAAAGTGGCTTGTGCTTAAAAGATAACTGCTAAAAGTTTCAAACTATTTTAGTTGCACATTCTTTTGACATTAAGAATCATTGATTAGATCATTGGACAACAAAAATACATCATGCACACTATAATCCAAAATGTCTCCTTTCTGCTGCATCCAAATGGTCATTGATGAGGAATTCATCAACAATCACACAAGGGAGCCATTATGTACAGCAGCTTTGTTGTGTTCACAAACACAAACAAGGCATCGGCCAATCAGACGACAGAAACTCTCTGCTTTTCCTTGTAATAACCAAAATAATGCCTTTGAACGCACAGCATGCGCCGACATAAAATCACAACAACTGTCGCTGGTGCCACTCTTGTGTGAAGGAATGACGCCTGGCTACATTTTGCACCAGCTCAACCGAATGATGACAATGAGCCAGACCGTTGTCACACAGACAGCGGTCTACATAGTCACCAGATCTAACTCCAACAGAGCACCTGTGAAATTTGGTGGAACAGGACGTCCATCAGAGATGTGGCATTCCCTATCCTGGAGCAACTGCGCTATTCCGTCACATCAATATAGCTCAAAATCTCTGCAGAATGCTTTGAAACCTTTGACAAGCTGGTATGAGCCACCAACTTTGTAGGTAGTTCAAAAGGCAGAAAGATGCCCGAGTCAGTACTAGCAGGGTGAACCGTATAAAGTTGGTGGTGAGTCCATAATTCAAATAAACGAAGCAGAGAATGCACACAAAGTAGCCAAAGACAAATCAAGTGATAAATACATTTGATAATGACACTGCAAATTAATCAACATGTAAATATACAGGAATTAGCACAGCAGCTATGTTTTATCCTTTAATGATAATAGTAAGAAAAAACAAAAAATATCATCCCATAAAACCCAATAGTGGTATGTTTAAAGTCCACTGTCAGGCTCTCCTTTACTTGAATGATAGAGTTGAAGTTAGTCTTCAGAAGAATCTCAAAGTTCTCCAAACTTTGTATAGATCTAATACGGGGAGGTGATGAGTAAGAGCAGCAACTGTAAAAGCACCATGACTGAGCTGCATCCCGGGCCTGGGTCTGAGAACATCCACATTTGACAGAAAATCCATGGTCTCATCAGTAGAGGTGAGAGCAAGGCTGAGAGATATTTCCAAGTCAAGATGCAGGATGCTGATGGATTACAACTTAAGGAGACCATAAGCTCAAATTGTATGCAAACGTAAGCAACCAGGTTGCAATCACTTTATACTTTTTTAAATTCCACATGTTTGATGTTCAATTTTATTCTACAGAATATACATCCTGTTAAATGTAAAATAAATATATATTTTAATCACCATATTCTAGAGGTGCGCCGATCGATCGGTCACCGATCATAATCGGCCGATTTTCGTGAAATCGGTGATTATCGGGATCGGCCGATCATAGGCTCTGTTACCGATACCGATCACCTGCATCTCATTTCTCAGCCTGTCTGTCCAGCTGTTCTCGTCTTTCCTTCAAGGCGCAAACGCGCAGCAACAAATGCTA
>CAEGAF010199126.1:0-17585 GCA_903067075.1 Micropoecilia bifurca | reverse complement strand
GTTTTTGCACTAAAGAAAGACAATATTGTGTGGGCCTAAACGTTGAAACACTGTAGCAAGTTAATAAAAAAGTTGGTTTTTTATTTTTTTTTTTTTTTTTTTTTTTGCTTTTTTGTCTGCAAATAGATGCAAGTTGGCCTCATCCCAATTTATATTTCATAATCTCTTATGCAGATTACTTCTTTACCTGATTAGAGCATAAATGTATTGGTAGGTTTAGGTAGTTTCTCTTCAAATGTACATATCAGTTTGCCTCAACAGCTCAACGTATTGTTTGATAGTACTTACCAAATTCTTTCTCTCAGAAACAGTAGAGGAAGTACCACTGATGATTCTTCTACCACATTTTGAGGATTATGGCCATGTAGGGATAAAGACCGTGGATCACCAGATAGTCTTCACTTTCTTTCTCTAAACTTTAAACTCATGTTTCTTTATTCAGATGTGCCAACACAATGTACTACAGTAGCCAGACTAAAGAAACAACTATTGGTTTTCTCATTATACTGAGAAGAGGCCCCATTAGACTTTACAAATTGATTGTTGGGGAAACAAAAAACAAATGGATAATTATAGGGGCCGAGGTTATGAAAGAAAGGGTGAGGCAGAGGTGTGCACAAACAGGACTCAGAAAAAGTCATAAAATATTTGGCCTCACAATAAATCATTATCCCTAAAACAAAGCCAATATTTTTTTAAAGCCCTTTACAGCCAAAACAGGATTGGAGGTTTATAATCAAAGGGAATTTGGGCGAGAGTAATGTATGATTTTAATAGTTTTTTTTTTCATTAGCTGCAGGGAGATAAATCTCCAATACGCACAAACTGTCCATTTTGCTATGAAATGCATCATAAAATTGAAATTCCTAGTTAAAGTATTCATCTCAACATTCATCTCAACTAGCTTTAGTTGGGCTATTTGGGCAACTAAAGCTAAAGTTATGTCTGCAGCTTCTATTCAAGAAGCTGCAGACATAATTTAAAGTTTAACAGCAGTAGCTTGAAGGCAGTAAAGCACAAAAGAATGTTGCGCTTGGGTTGGATTTTGGGTTCTGTTGCTTGCTATACATCAACACAACAGGGGGAAAAGGAGAAATGGTCTCAGCTAAACTCGGTGGAAAGACATGATGAAATATGGAAGCAAAGTATTGATTCGTCGACTACATGTTTGAAACATGAGGGGTGTATCGAACAAATGACCAGCAAAGGGAGCAGACCGGGAGACTGAGTAAAGGAAAAAGTGTGGGCTGGCTGTGGCAGGATGGAAAAGAAAGAGGAGGCAGTGCATGTGTTTCTACTTTAGTAGGCACGTCAGGCAGGGCTGAAATTAGTTGTGATTTACAGGAATGTGCTGGTTACTGTTTTTTTTTTTTCCTTTGCTTCAGAGAGGCAAAGCTTTGGAAAATGAGCAGCTTCCTGACACTCTTTTCATTCTTTTGTAATTGTCGGTAGCTTTTCTAAGATGTTTTTTGGACATTGCTTCACTTTGTCTACAACATTTTTGTAGTGTTCTCAAAACTGATTGAGTCCAGCTTTAGCAACAGTACTTACACAACTGCCTGCACCAGTCACAGTCCCTGCAAACACTGCATCGCTGGCGGCTTTTTCCAGATGATGTGTGACTGCCAAAAGTTACACACTCAAATAAAAAAAATCATTTTAAGACAATATGCTAGGATATTTGTGTACAATGCCCAACTATATTTGTGTTTGTTGAAATCTGCATTTACCCTCTGTTGTTTTTTTTTTTGTTTTTTTAATTAACAGTTATTGTTAGCTTAAACCTTACAATGCTATGAAATGTTTTTTGCACCAGCTGAACTTTTTCACATTTTGTTAGAAGCACTAAGCTCGATATGTTTCAACTAGCATTGCATCTGGACCACTGAATCAATATTTTGTGGTTTCCGCTTTTACTGCATTTATGCCCGCAAGGCTTTTTGGGGGGATTTTTCCTCCAGCTTCACACATTTAGGGTTTAAAATTTTCACCTTTTTCATTTGTCTGCGATCATCAGCTTGCAAGTATTGTCCTTGATTTTCAACTAGATTTAGGTCTGTACTTTGTGTGATTCTAACACATGAATATGCTTTCCTGTTGTGTGTCTGGCCGGAAGGAGGTTCACTGCTCCAGTGTCAGGTTTTTGTCTTTTTTTTTTCTTTCGTTTTTGCATCCTCTGCACAACTCGTATTTCTCCTGTCAAAAATAATTCTCCCACCTGAGCTGTGGATCTCTACAACCTGGTGTTGGCCTAACACATAAAATACTAATAAAATGCCCTGAAATTTGTGGTTGTTTTATGTAAAAGTTCAAATGCTTTAAGTAATTATGATCCTATCTCAACTTCATCAAGATTCCTATTGGGCAGAAAACAACTCCTCCTCGATTGATCTCATTTGTCAAGTAGCGTTTGTGGCCGTCTTAAAACACAAACTTATTTTCCTTTGTGTTTTAAAGGGGATTGACTCGTTTGCTTTGTTTAGAGACATTTTCCTCCCAACACCGTATCATTCTACAGTGTAAGCTGAACATACGGGCATATTTCTCATTTCAGTTCATTAAAAAGATTCCAGTTCCTCCTTTGTTTTCTAAGCTATTGCAGTAAAAAAAAAAAAAAAAGCAGCATTTATGTGTTTTATTTCTGACAGGGATTCTTTAAAGATATTATGTGTAATGTGTTGAAATTCTTCTCGCATAAATCCACCCAAATTTATTTTCCCTTCAAAATTTTAATCTTAAAATGTAATAATGCAAATGCTCAGTCAGGCAGCTGAAATTCTTCTTCCCACAGTGCATTAAGTCAGTGTTTTGTGGCCTGTGCAGAGCCTCGGCCAACTTATTGACTGTCTGCCCTGCAGACATCTCTTCCCCCAGGTCAATCGATTCTCTTGTCTGGGTCAACCAGTGGTTCTATGAATTCTCCTCTTGTACACAGTAAAAGTCATAATTGATCATTTTTATTATGCTCCCCCTCCCCTGACCATGTCTGCAAGTTAATTTCATCTTTTATGTAGAATTCTTTTAGACTCCTTGTTTTGTGTGACCTTACCAACCTGTAGTTTTTTTGTGTGTGTTTCTCTCCCTTATTTGCTTTGCTTTTTCGCCCTTCTCGCCCTGTTTTCTCCTATTTTCCTTCAATGAAAAACCTCTGATTTCCTACAAAATTTACTTTGACTTTACTCCACTCTTTAATCTTTCCATTCTTCCAATCATCTGCATTTTGGCACACCCTTCTCTCCTGCTTGTAGACCATTTGATCACTTCACCCGAGAGCAGATAACCATACTTCTGCCCACTGGCCCAGGGGAGAAACGACGAGTGTCAGCCAGGTTAGTGGCAACTTGAGTAGGATCTCAAAAGGTAAAGTAACTTCTGAAAGTAATCCACACCTCTGGAATATGTGCAGCTGTTTTGTGCAGGCCTCAAAGGTTCAGAATCTTAGAAAACAAACGGCATCATTAAGAACAAAGGACTTGCCAGGGATAAAGTGTTGGGAAATTTTAAAACAGAGTTTGGCTACGAAACAACATCCAACTGAAAAACAGTTTGAAGACATTAAAATTGATGTTCTCAGATGATTCGGGCATATGTTTCAGACTTTAGATGTGCAAAGCTGAGAATTTGTGAAAAGACTTTAACTGTGATTTTCATGGATTTTTGCCTGGGCTTGTGCCATCTTGGTAAGAAAAATGAGCGGCTACATTTACAACTGAAATTACAGAGAGAAATGGCTGTATAAACAATTGACTTGCAAGTCTGAAAGTTTCCAAAACCATGAAAACTAGCTTAATTTTTTTCCTACTTCCTAATTATTATGCTCTACTTTGCATTGATCAGCTATTTAGCTTTCTGATAAAGTACATTGAAGTAATGGGGCAAAATCTCAAGAGTTTAGGACGTGTGGAAAGTTTTGCAAATTTCTATTAATGAGGTCCTAATACATTAATTAGGACCTCATTAATAGTAATTTTCAGATCTCTGAAAATTACATTTGACTTATTTCTTAATCAATTTGAAGAATATGTACTTAAATATGTCTCAATCTGGCAACATCCAACACTGCAATAGACTTGAGTAATACCATTTAAGTGATCAAACCAAAATGAATAAGTCATGTTCCATTTTATTAGATGTTTAATCATGAAAGAGTAACTTATTGTTGAATGTCATTTCATCAGTGGTTCCATCATTTGTCCTAAATGCAGCAATCTCTGACAGTAATGGCTGATAGACGATGAGCACTCAAACCACTGTCAAGGTCACAGTCATTAAACATGATTAACATTTTACTATATGCCTTCTCTAACCCCTCTCAGATTATCAGTAGATAAGGAGAGTGGTTTATTACATCTGAGCCTAAATTAATAGCAACTAGCACAAGCCTGTGAATCACATTCAGTGGTTCTGGATGCCTCCTTTGCAAAATTAAGAAGTTTACCAGATGATCAAATGATTTCACAATTTCTGTCCAGGAGTTCTGCATTTATCAATGAGGACTATTTGCAATCTTTTTGTGAAAACAGCAAAGTATTCACATTTGAATTAAATAACAAGTCTGTTTGTTGCATGAAACCAATAATGGCAACTTGAGTTGAAACTCCAACTCCAGTTGCACTCAAGTCTCAAAAATAAGAATTAGCTGGACTTAGAATGTGCCTTTAAGAACTGAGACTTGTGAAGAAGTGACAGTTTTTTTTGTTTGTTTTTTCTGCCATGTCCTCCTTTAGAGGTTTATAGCACCATATTCCATATTAGCAAGCATATTTTCACATTACACTAACAAAATATCTGAAGCAGTAAGTGTGCCACCCCACTGCGATTATATTTGACTGAGACGCTCAGAAGTTTCTTTGCAGTTTAAACCTTTCACCGAGTTGGTGAAATACCCTCATTCACTGTGGGAACTAACCAGGTCAGTGAATGGCTAATGCAGAACTGATGTTCGTAACCTACAATATTTATTAATCAAACGAGTATTAAACATTAAATATGAGCATTAAAATATTGTTACCCCTGATAGCCTCATTCAGATCCTTAAATCTTAGTCTGGGTTTTTTAATATTTTAGTTCATCATGTTGCATATTTGGAGGTGATAATGATTAGCATTAGGTAACTGGGTACATTAGTTTCCTTATACCACATTATAACTAGAACCTCAATCTTTTTCAGGTAAAACGGTAGCACTCAGCTTAATTTATTTCACTTTATTGATGCAACACCAGTTGGTCAAAAAATGTAGTTTCAAGACCCTTTACATATAAGTTCAAATTATATACATAAATGTATAATTAAGTCAATCCAATCATAAACAGATTCAGTTTGACATGTTTCAGTTTCTTCCAAATTACAATGTCATACAGTAAAATTCAGTTTACAGTGCTTGTTAATAAAAAAAAATAAAAAAATTCTATCGCAAGGAGTCTGGTCAGTTATATCAAGTCGTTGACTTGGCAGCAGTCCCTCATACTGGACAAACATTTGGTGACAGTGGAAAGAAACACGTTCTTATAACAGGAGGAAACTTCCAGTAGGATCCTGCAGATTATCTACATCAGCAGATGGGAGGTTTGAGAAGATGGAGCACTAATAACACTGTTTATTATGTTCAAACACTGTGTAATATATGCAGATGATACGCAAATAGTTAGGATTTAAGTCTCACCGTCTGCCTTGTTTATTACTTTTTTTAAACATTTTAATGCCTCTAAAGCCCAGTTTATCTTCAGCATTTGAAAATTGACATGGATTACCAAAGCCCTCCATCGCCACCATGTACCCGTCTGTCCTCTTCAACTTACTACATTTGTACAAAACCTGGCTCGTGCGGAAGAACATTAAGAATGTTAACTTCTTCTTAGACTATCTCCAAGGTTGGTTTTCCGTCTTCTGATCAGGTTTGAAAAGAACACTCTTACAAAAGAGCACCGAATCTAAAATTTAGAGTTTGTAAGTGCCAAAGGGTCTCTTTCACAACTTACTTTGATTTTTACGGTTCCACGGCCTCCAAAATCTCAGGGTCATGCTTTCATTTTTTTATGCCATCACTAAATTTTAGTCAGCTCAAACTTTATAAAAGAGAGATTTTTGTAAAGAGCGAAGAACCGGTGCGGCAGTCTGTCCACTGAGGACCTGTTCAAAAATTTACGAACGATGCTTCGTCCAGCCTCCCACAGGGCTTACACAGCTCAGGGTTACAGGCTCAACTTTTCTCTGCGTACTTTTCTCTTCTAGTCTTTTGCACCTTTTTATTAATCGGAAAAAATTTTGTTTGGCATTTAAAAAACAAGTTTACACAAGAATGTTGAGAGATCTACAGCCGCTTGTGTAATTCTAAATCATGTTAAAAAATCACTGTAGTTTAACTGCATGCCTGTACTAATAGTTAAAATCATTGTTCGTGTATTTTATTTTATTAACTATTTATATATATATGTTAACAAAATGTGTGATGCAAATTTTATGCATGTTTACCATGACATATTGGTCAATGTTTTAGAAGGGTTTTTTTTGTTTTTTTTTACAATAAGTAATTTCTATAGAGTTTTTCAAATAACAAACAGGATTTTAAAAAAATCACATTTTTGTTTCTTCTTATAAAGAATAATTGCATTTCTAACATGAATCATGGCAGCTAATCATTGAAACAAAAGACCAGGCTTATGGATAGACATTTTGAAAATGTTATCACCTTTTCTATTTTGTAATCCAGTGAATGTTAACAAGCTGCAACTACCAATGCAAGTGTGACATCTAAAAAAGAGCATTTTCATTTGCTGGTCTTTCTTCATTTGACCACTGGTTTTTTGTAGGGTAGACATGATTTGAAACACTCATGGAAGAAAGTTGAAATTGGCGCAGGCCAATTCAACTTGATCAATTTAATCATATGTTTGGGATCATTATTCTTCTGAAAGACCCAGTGATGACCCATTTCAGTATTCTGGCAAAGGCCACAATATATGTATTTAAAATATGAGCTAATTTCCAGTAGACACTCTTAACAAGATTCCCACCACCTTGGAAGAGAAATACTCAGACATTTACCCATCTTCCAGAATACGTAATTGTGGAAAAGAGGTGCTTTTTTACATATTTATCCTTTGTTTCATGTCAGATCCACCAAGAGTGTTGCAGAAAAGCTTGATCTCATGTAAAACCAAATCACATGGATCCACTTAGCACCTGTAGATCCTAAGGAATGAGAAAAGACGTTTATCCTTAACAACTGGCTGACATGGTGGACAGCATATAACAGTTGTTATGGAGACTTTGTGACCTCAGGCTCAAATAGTTTTTAACTTTTAGTTAACAGTCACTGTAGATATCTCAAATTTAGGTGCACAGGTATTTTCTTGTAGCCTTGTGCTGACTTAAATATCTTCATTAATTAAATGAGATGTTTTTACATCTTTGCCATTTGAAGAGCGAGAAAATCATGAATTACTTATTATAGCTTCCTACTGATTAATTTAAAAAGTACTGTATATTTCACAAATTCCTTCATTTTGCAGGATTGTGTGTGTGTGCGCGTGTGTGTGTGTGTGTTAATATTTAGATTGAAAATATTATTTGCTAAAAACCTTGTGTAAGATTTTCAGTTTGCAATTAAGCAGTGAACGATCAAGTCATTTTGAAGCTTGTTGCTCATCATTTCTCTAATTGTTTCTTTATGTCTTTAAAAATTATGGACTTTAACTTTCTTTAGCCTGGGGATTGTTGCATCTTTTGATAAAAGTGTCCTAACGACTTTGATTTCAAACTGGAGTTATTTCCTCGCATACTAAATCTGCAATATTTTATTTGTCAACAATCGTTTCAGTTTCATGCAAATGAAAAGGTTGTGAAGCTGCTGCTGGTGGTTAGATTTGTGCAGGTTCACAAGCTGAGGTAGATAATAGGCTGTGTCCTCAGTGCGGAGGTGACTAATCCCCTGGACCATATGTCAGTTGTTTGTAGACCAGAGCCAGTACAGCAAAAACAACGTATCAGTGCAGAACAGGAAAACACACTCAGGCTGTTCATCCTCATGTAAGCAGAAAGTGGGCTTTTGATTTTGTAGCTTTTAGTTCAGTAGACACTACCTTCTGTTGAGTGTTCCCAATAGGTGAATGTTTGTAAATGTCTTGGTAATTTGTCGGACCGTGTAAAGGGCAGACCTGAGCAAACTGACCCCTGTAACATCACAGAGGTGCTAACTTGAACCTGGTTTATTTTCAGGAGGCAGCAGCGACCCCAGAGTGGGGGGAGAGAAGGAGGGGGAGGAGGAGGAGGAGGAGGAGGAGGAGGGTGGGGGAAGAACCAGCCTCAGCAGATACAGCAACAGTCTCCACAGCAACACTGGGATCAGGATCAAACTCAACAGCAGCCCCCAAACCAGCAAGAGTTCAATTTAGCAGATCAGGGAGATAACAGAAACCACAATGCTAGTCGACCACCTCGCCAGCACCAAGGAGGACACGCTGGGCCTCGCCAAGGAGGACCGTCGCATCACGGCTACAGCCACAACCGCCACTGGCACCACAAGCAGAGGGGTCAGGGCCATGAACACACAAACGCTGCAGTCGATAAAGAAGCATCCCCAAAAACAACCAAAGACAAACACACTGAGATTGTAAGAGTGAGCGATGAGCACATCCGACCACCGCAAGACTGCAACCACAAGAGTCCCAACGAATCGCCCAACTCGGCCCCCACTCCTAGCGCAACGGCCCTCCCAGAGCCGACAGTTAATAAGGAATCCCTCAGCATGCTGCCAAGTAGAAAAGTGAGCGACGGCCAAGCAGAGCAGCCAAGCGTCGGTCTTCTGCAGTCGTCCAAGGAGAGGCTGAGGAGGAGACTAAAAGACAAGGTACTGACAATCTGCTTAGTGTTTGTCAGTCTCCATTAGGGCAGCCAGGCCTGATCTGTATGTGTGCACACGCTAACATTTGGTTTCCCAATTAACTTCAAAAAGACGAGCATGGTTCATTACCACACAGAGACGCAGACACACTTGTCTCTCCTTGTCTGGCTTCATTTAATTGTCCAGGTTTTTACTCTGCAGTCACTCAGCAAATGTGTCTGTTCTCCCATAAGGAAGAGAGGAAACTAACAAACATTTAACAGGCTGTGTTTTTTAATTTATTTATTTTCATGTTTTGCTCTGTATTCTAAACTGAATTGACCAACTCCAATTCAAAAAGGAGTCATTACTTTGGGCATTTGTGTTATAAAAGTCTGGAATTGTGACATAAAAAAAAATAACCAGCATCCTTGAATGAGTTAAAAGCTTTACACTGCCCTCTCTGCAGGACCAGGTTAACGAGAAGGAATCTCAGTTGGAACCGCAGAACATGGACCGACTAGTGGAGCTCCTCAACAGCATGAGGAGCAACAGCTGTGGCGTGGAGAAGCAGCTGGCCTCGTTCATGGAGGAGGCGCAGAGCTCGGCGCGGTCCGAGGAGTCGCTGTCTCAGGTGGTCGGAGCCATCTACTCCAAGGCCGTGTCCGACCGGAGCTTCGCCGCGACGGCCGCCAAGCTGTGCGACAAGATGGCGCTGTTCATGGTGGAGGGAACCAAGTTCAGATCGCTCCTGCTCAACACACTGCAGGTAAGATCAGCTTTTGGAATCGTCTCCTGCCTTCAAGCTCCGTTTTGTCTGTAATGCCTTTGGCTTCATTTTGTAATTGCCACTGCATTGAGCTGCTGGTTTGATTAGCTCACACCGAATCTACTTCTCATTGCGAAATGAAATCTCTTCTCCTGTTTCTGCAGCCTCCATACTCGGAATCTCGGGGGATCTTGTTAGTTATGGTTTCAATTTAGAAAGCGGTGCTTTAAAAAAAAAAAAAAAAAAAAAAAAAAGCTCTTGGATAATTGAATCTGTGCCACATTCTCATGCTTCATAATGCATCTTGTCTATATTGTATCTTATTGCTTCATTTATTGTGCCATTTCTATCCATTTGTGCTGATTCCGTTTTGAATTTTTACGTTGTTGCACTTATTTATAAAGTGAAAATTGGCTTCTTTCTTTTTTTTAGCATGGTGTGTTTTAAAAAAACCGTCCACCATGATCTCAGTGGCTTTATTCACCTTAGGTTTAGGAATCCCCTCCATCTGATGGCCAGCTCATTGTGTTTCAGACCTGTACATGTCAATGCACAAAGTAGCTAATCTAAACTCCCAGGGGGAGCGGAAGTCTGCTTCCTCTTCACCTTCCATTCCTTTACTTTACTGCACAGTTCCAGTCCTGCACCCTGAATGAAAACATCCTCTGAGGCGTTACATACTTTGCTGCCGCTCCCTCCTTTCATTTCCTCCTTCTTGTCCCTCCTGAGCTCTCTATTCCCGTGTTCCCACGTCTTCTCACCTCCTTTCACCCCATCACCTCGCTGTTTGCATGCTGGAATCTCACAATCAGAAGCAATCAGGAGGCGTGTTGTCATCTCAAAGCTTGCCATGCTATGTGAATATAGCCGCCTTGAGATTTTTCTGTTTAAAAGTTTTGATATTTACGCCCAAATTAAGTATGTGTTTATTTCTACCTTGATCCTTCAGCCTCCTTTCCATCTAATTTCCTCTTCCTCCATCACATTTGTGTGGTCTTTTCTCCTCTTTTATCTCGCTCTTTAATCTCAGTTTCCCAGCCAGCATAGACCCCCTGCTCGCCTTTGACATTTGGCTTTTTTTTTGCTATAAAACATTCTAAATGTCATAAGTGGGCTCATGAAGGCTTTCATTAATGCTGTTGCCATTAGACCCCTGGATCTCAATATGGGGCCAATTAGTGTGACTGCTCTGTTTATTCAGAGAGAGGTTTTGTTGGCCTTAACGCTGCCACTGTTCCACCTGTTAAAGAGCTCTCTTATTAAACACAGCTGAGGAAAGCTCGGCGTGTTTTTCACTCATGTTATGGACTCTTTAGGCGCCATTTTCTTGTGCTGGCGGTGAACGTCGCAGTAGCATGATTTCAGTCTGAAGAAGTAAGAAAAACGTCAGCATTTAGTTTGAGAACATAAATTCAGTGTTGAAATAATAGAACAAATAAATCTGAACCTTTTTTTTTCATTTAAACTACAAAAAAAATGAGTGAATCTTTACGTTTCAAATTGGGAAAGACAATAATTTTTAATAAGGTACTTTCATGTTGATCTTCATAATTGCAGCAGCAAAATGCCAGCGTGTTTAAATGTCTCAAAAGTTCAAATTAATGCAATTATTTAAAACAAAATTCAAACCGCGACAAGTTTATTTTGAGTTGGGTAAAAAAAAATATCTCGCTGTCAGGCAACTGCAACATCGTGTATCCACCAGTTGTCTTGAAGGGACGCCTGGAAAAAGCCTTTTTTCCAGTAAACACCACTAAACTGAGTCCTTGAATCAGCTGAGAACAATATTAAGCTCAGCCTCATCAAACTCCACATCTGGGGTTAATGTGAAACAAAGGTTGAATATGTGTCTCAACCATCCCGTGTTCACAGTGAAGTAAGGTGGAGGATCTGTGGTGCTGAGGGCCTTTTTCTTCACCAATTCAACTAGAAACCTTGTTAGCATAATGAACTCCTTTTTTTTCAGCAGGCTCTGAATTGAAACAGAATTTTTTTCTTTATAGCTTTGTAGTCCCCCCCCCCCCCCAGAATAAATGGACTCAAATTAAAGGAGCCAGTTTTCCAAGTTTCCTCCTCATTATTCTGCTGCAATAAAAGATGACTTTATTTTGAAGCTCTTACTCATCGTTTCCAGGCGTGCCAATAAATGCAGCCGACTCTGTAAGCTGCCCGTGTTTCTCGAGCTCCTGACAAATAATATTGTGAGCGGTGGGGGGGGGGGGGGGGGGAGCCTTTGCACTGCCTGTTAATAAAGGTTCAGTTTAACCTGCACAGCAACAGCTTTATGTGAGCACATTAAGCATTAACCCGTATTAACTCCAACACTTTCACAGAGCCGACACACTTCACTGTTCTCACTTTCAAACTGAACGAATACTTCAAGCAGAAAAAAAGGTATTTTTAATGGAGTTGTCAAATGCTTCTCTTTTCTGGTTTGGGGGGGGGGGGATTGAAGTACCTGGTGACACGAGGTTAATGTGTGTGCCAGTTTTCTAAATGCTTTACGGTATATATATATATATACCTGCTAACTGAATCGTTGTGTAATGCCAGTACAGAAGTTTGCCCTGCTGTTTCTGTGCAGTGTTTGAAGGTAAAAAGCATGCTTGGTATTTTTCTGCCCGTCTCCAGAGAGACTTCTCCCGCCGTGAGAAGCTGCAGCAGACCGATGTGGAGCAGTGGTTGGGGTTCATCACCTTCCTGTGCGAGGTGTTCTACACCATGAGGAGCAACTCCGGCCAGCCGTTCAGGGTGCTGGTCTGCCCCATCTACACGTGTTTACGAGAGGTCCGTATGCAGACGCGCTGGAAACGACGAGCCGCTCGCGCGTCTCGTCTTCGCGATCTGGTTTCCTGTTTTTCAACCAGACGCGGTCTAGACTGCAGACACCACATTGAGGTCTGGCTCGAGGTACAAACGGTGAAGACACACTCGGTTCCAGTAAAAAAAAGTGCGTGACCCCGGGTTACGTCCCCATTAGCTGGTCATGCTTTTTCGTTGGTCGCCATAGAAACCATGCAGGGTAAGCCGCAGCAGACTCACTACGATGCAGAAGTGCTCAACGGCAGATTGGAAATTGAAAGGGGAAGCGAGTGGGTGGGAAGGAGGAAACGCAGGAGACTGTGGTCCAATTGACAGTTGGTGGAGAGGAAGTTTGCTCAGACTCTCTCAGGTAGAAACACAAAGGACGAGAAGAGACGAGATCAAAGGATCCGCGGGTGAAAATAGGTTTTGATTGCGTCATTCACGTATAAGGGAATAATGCCGAGACACGTATAAGTGAGTTTTAGCGCCCGCGTTCACACCTCTAGCAGTCTGGCCCTCCACACACACCCGGTGTGCCATTAACGAACAACAATGACACACAGCGATCCATCCGTCCACACCCTGTCTGTGGGTATGCCCAGGGCATTATCTCAGCTTGTTAAGAGTCTGCAGCTTACCCGTAGGCGTGGCGTAACTAGTCAGAATCCCACACGCACACAGTTTACAACATGCTACATCTCAACAACTCGAGTAAGAAAACACCTGTGTACTGCCTCCAATTATATGTAGGTGTTAATGTGTCTGTCTTGTAAATCTCAGTTTGTTAGGTTTTTTTTTTTCAAGAACTATCATCTTTGAATTCAGTGCCAGTTTTCCTTACACACATCTTCCGGCACGTACAGAGCCTTGCAAAAGCACCGCCCAAACATTTCATCATGTCGCAACCACAAACTTCAATCTGCTCTATATCGTGATTTTTATGTCATACAACTACAGGAAGTAGCAGGGAAGTGATGCCGCATATGTTAAAAAGAATAAAGTTAAAGGAAAGTTTAAAAAGTTTTTTCTGCATTTGGAGACGGCAGATATGGACGAAGCTGCTTTGGTCAGATGAGACAAATAAAGCAAACTTTTTGGCCTAAGTTCAACACACAATATGTAATGCCATACATCACTCTGAACACACTGTTAGAAATGCACAAAGTCCAGAACTTTGTGCATTTGATGGTAAAGCATTCTGATCAGATGCTTTACCATCAAATTTGAATTATCTTTAGCTTTTATGTGAAAGAAGAATGGGCAAAATTTTGAGTCAGCCTTTGTTTTTTCTTGTTAAACATTAAAATCATGCATTGTCTTTCACACCACAAATATTCATTACTCTGGGTTTTCATAATTGCAAAAAATGCCTTTAAATTCTTTTGTTGTTGCATCACATACTAAAAATATAATACGGATACTTTTGAATATTGAACACAAACTTCCTTTTTAACGCAAATTTTGCAAAGTTATGAATACTTTGCAAAATGTGTGTGCGTGTACACACACGCACACACACACATATATACGCTTGTGTTTATACATGGAAAATATTATTATGTAAGAGTTGGGGAGTTCTGGGTTGAGTTTCCACATACCCTTTCCGAACTAAATAAAATGAAGAACCGTTGTCTGCGGCTACCGTTAAAACTTCAAATTAAACACCTTTCCGCTTAGTCACTGTCACTCCTTTTTTAGTCAGCCTGCCCTAATGGCATAAACAGTGAAATCTTCCCATTAAATAAACGAAGACACTGTTCACCCATGTCTGTTTGCACTTAACAAATTACACTGAAATGATCAAAACAAAGTGAAAAAAGGCCAGTCTTTACAAGCAGATCTACCAGAACATGGCTATTAAAGTTGGGTTTTTTTTATCACCATGTGAGCTGCAGAGTTGCAAGCTTTGAAGTCACCACTCGTGTGAGTGGGAGTGTTTTTTTTTTAATCTAGGAATAAGAGCTTTCCAGCACCCAGTCACTGCTTTCCTACCAGAGCAAGATCAAATTGAATAACTGACATTAAAAAAAAGTTGCATGGACGTTTGTCTCATGAAAGGTGTCATAAATGAGCGATTCTTACGATCTGCACATCACTGGTTACGTTGGAGTAGTTCAACAGGCTTCTAAGCAAGTCCAGTTGTATGTAATTTAGTTTGTATTCACTGTGAGTCCTTCATAATAGAAGAATTTCAATTTAGTTTTAAATATTAAAGCTTACTTGAAACCATCTGCCTGTTTACTGCTTCCGCCGACTTGTCTAAAATAAAACATCAGTCTGAGGAGCTACAATATAACATAAGCTCTGAAGGTCCTGGATGGTTGGACAGTCCTGGCAGCCAGTTTGTTTTATTTAAAGACCCTATTCACCCCCCCCACCCCCCCCACTAAATCACATTGCAGGATTTGGGTTTGCATTTGCTTCACTGCATGAAGCACCAGCTTGCTTTTTCTGTTGCCTTGGGAGCTTTAAAAAAAAAATCTGCAAATGCCCACACAGACAAATCATTACAGACTCTGTTTTATATGTAGGCTTATTTGGTTAGCAGATAGTGAGACAGTATTAACTCAACAGTAATACAGTAATAAAATTAAATGTAACTACAAGTGGCACTAATCCTGAAAACAGACTTGCAGTTGCTATGCAACAACTGGAAAGATGGTTTTAGTTTAATTTCAAGTTACTCTGTCAAGAGAAAAGCAACCTTTATTTTTCTGCAGTATGAAGGCAGATGTTCTTGCATTAAGAATATATTTCTGGTTGTATTTTAAATCGGCGTCATCAGAGGATCAAAAGTTGCTAGTGGTCCTCTTACTTTGCGCTCACCAGTTTCTTTACCGACTCTGAAAAGAAACGGATGATCTTCTGCTGAAGACGAAGTTCTTGTGTGGCCATCGACGTGTATTATGTGTTACAGCACAAAGTTAAAAGCTCGTGAGAGCAGAGCAGAGCTGGGAGAGCTGAGGACGAATGACTATAGATTAGATCATTTTAACAGTATTGGGGAAAAAAAATACTTCAACCTCTTCTCCCCTGAGAACTCATTATGAGCTCCTCCAGCTTGTCACATACTTTTCCTACTGTGGAAACGCCAGGACTGGAGCTCCCACTTCAAACAGCCACTCTGTCACCACGCCTGTCTTAGCATAGTGAGGAGCTGACGTCTGTTCCACTGCTGGGCCTGAATGATAGGTGAAATACCAGGAAAGTTGCAGAGTGGAAATAAGAGCCCGGCTTTGACTAAATGCAGATCAACGCATCAGTTAGGAGCAGAGTTTTCTTTCAGACTTATGATGGTTCTGACCTTTATGTCACTGTTTTTATGTGGCATCACTTAAAAAAAAAGGAAAGTGCATTGAAAATGGTTACACCCCAGCTATTCCGACTATTATCTGAGAAAAATACTGTCGAGGCCTTTTTTTTTTACTTTTAACTCCTGTCAGGTGAACTAACCCAGATCTTTGAGTCGAGTTGTTTTACTGTATTTAGGTGGTAGGTGTTTTTTTTGTTGTTGTTGTCTTTGGGTTTGTTTGTTTTTTAGCTTTTTGATACTTTGGAGTAAAACTAAGTTGTTAAATAACAACAGACAAAAAATAGCTTTTTCACTCATCTAAAGAAATTAAACTCTTCTTGTAATGGCTCAGCAGATGTTTGTATGCTGCCTCATATTTTGATAATTTACATTTTCAAGTTTTTGAGGTTGTCAGGTCTCCTTTCCATCACCCTAATCTTTAACTACCTTCACACATTCTTTGTCAATATTTAAGTCGAGACCCTTTTTTTCTTTTCGTTTTTTTTTTACTTTTAAACAGAACAAACGTGTTGGTAAAATTAAAAGATGACTTTAAACCTAAGCCAACCAATAATTTGGGGTTGAATTGTGTAACACGAGCCTATTGCTTTTACTTAAATCAGAAAAGAAGCAATCATTTCTACTGCTATAATATAATAATGTCATTATTTATAGTTTTTCTGAGACATGGACTCAGACAAAAATATAATAAACAGCCACTAAATTGAGAAGTAGTTTTAAAGTCACCCTGGCTAATATGCAGAATGTTGGCCCTTTTGTTGGCTTCCAGCTCCTTATAGAATAACACAATCATAACAAGTTGAGATTAGCTTGATATGCTTCCTTCCGCCTCCGGGAGCCAGCATGCAGTTAGCTGTTTAACAGACGCACCGCTTATAGCTGTAAACAGCGTCACTTTAATATGGGTAATGGTTGCGCTCCCTTAGTGTTGTACACACCTACTAGTGTGTGTACAAGCCGCCTGTTTGTCTTTGGCTGCACGACGTGTTTACAGACTGTTCATTTGTGTATGCATATGTAGAGCTTTGATAAACTAAGCCTTTTCTGAATGGTGTTTGCCGTTTTGTCTGACTCGAGGGTCTGTGGCGGCACAAAATGCTCACAAGTGGCATTAGGTGTTCGTTCTCTTCTGTCAGATGAATGATGTTTACAGACACTTGAACCTCTAGTATTTTTATCTGAGGTCAATTTTAACATTCTGCTTTAGACTAAGGGTCCTTGTGTGGCGTTCAGCTTCATTTCACTATATTTTACTGTGCAGACTTTTGCTCTACTAAGTATAGTCCTCATGTTTGTTTTTGTTTTGTTTTTTCGTAGCTACTTGAGTCAACAGATGTTAAAGAAGATGCCGTCCTTTGTTGCTCCTTGGAGGTATGGACCACACACAAGCATGCTCACATTTACAAAACGAAATCTGAGGAATGTCCACACAGTTGGTCTCAATAAAAATGTACATAATAACACACAACAGAAAATTGAACAAAACAGTGTTTTGTTTTTTTAAATAAAACGCAGCACCTGACTTATTTCTAAGCTTGTAAGTTTTTAGATAAAGCAGTGTATTTTCCAATTAAAATAAGAAATTTTTTAACCATTAAGCTGTTTGTATTTTAATATTATCAGTGAAATTCTCATGTATTAATACTCCATGAATTGTACAATTTTGTCACATTACAAAGGTGATATTTTCATACGGAGGACTGCTTAATTCATCAGAATCAGTGAAGTGCGGTCAGGGGAGCTACGAAAATCCAAATTTTTCCATGATGACCTAGAATTTTTCCATATTTTTCATCATGGAAAAATAATATATAATATAAAATCATTTATATTGCTATTTTCACCCTGTGGTTTTGTACTATAAAGTGTCTATTTT
>CAEGAF010199119.1:0-25247 GCA_903067075.1 Micropoecilia bifurca | reverse complement strand
AATGTCAAGTTGTCATAACAAAGACATTTTGAATAATGTCAACTTTGTATTAAAAGTGCCATAATTTACCGAATGACGCTTTATGACAACAGTCATAAATTTTCATGAAGGCTTATTGATGTTCATTACAGGTGTTATGTCATGTTTATGAAGGTGTCATATCAGTCTTATGCAATGTCAAAGTGTTAACATGTTTTTAAAGATTTTGTGGTATTATAAGCGTTTCTTGACAGTTTTCAGGTAGCAGACAGGCAGAAAGAGTAAAGAAAGATGATGTGCAGCAGAAAGTCAGACATCTGTTTCAAGGACTAATAGCCTCCAAATGGAGCCCTGCTCTGCCACAATACCAAAAGCTGCCTCAAAACACTGATTTGGCCTTTCTGTTTTGGAGTGGTGTAGAAACAGCAGGTTTTACAGATCATTTATTCACTTATTTACATTATTTATTGTCTTTTTTTGTAGCTGTGCATATACTGAATATTATGCATTTTCTTAGGGGGCTTGTTTTTTTTTCATGAGATCAGATACTGAAATCAACTGGTAGTTGGAAGTTGGGCAGCTTAAACAGTGATTAATGTGTCAACTTGAAATAATCCACAATTCTTGCAGTAATTAAAATTTGAAGAATGTGATTTTTTTTTTTTTTAATAACTCCTCAAGATTTTGTGTTACGTTACCAGACAGAGCAAACGCTGCTGTTCCTGCTCTCTTTGTTAAGTGTGGACTAAGACTCTCTTGAGAATAGAAACAGTAAGTCGAGATGACCTTCCTAAAAGGAGCCTGCTGGTTGAGACGGAATAACATTTTATTCATCTGGTTAAAAAAAACCTGCAGGTGGTCCGAAGGCAAGCACTTGTGACTTGAATTTGATTCTGCCTTTCTGAAAATTGCAAATGGACATTAATAATATTGACGATATACGGTGGAGTCAGACCTAGCACTTTTCATTGCTATGCTTCTTTTCCACCATACACATATATGGTGCCTGGAATATTCTAGCCCATCGAATGGATCTACTAGATATTGTGTGACGATTATATTTGCAATATTCCAGTGTCCAGCGGTTCCCAGGTTATTCCTATCTTAACTCCTGCTTTGTCCTCTGTTCAACCTTTAATATTACACTTACTCATGTTGTGATGGTGACAACATTCAAATAAATTGAAGATGAAGATGAAGATATTTGAGGTGAAGATGGAACATGGTTAGAGAAGGACAGCAGGTCACCACTTATGACAACCTGATTAGTTGCAACTTTTGCTTTGTGACGGAGGAGTCAGTGTTATGTCACATAATAGATTGCTTGGCAAGAAATTAAGTCTTTGTTGCTGTTGTAAGGAAGTGACTTTGAAGAGGCTAGTTCTTTCATTTTAATATCTTAGAGAGGCTAGCTGCTCTTTCTGACAGGTGCATTTGTCAGTCATCCATACAGAACTTTATGTTATTCCGGTGGCTGAAAAAGAAAGTGTCCAATAGCTGTGCCCTGGAGGACCCGGGTGAAAAGATGCTTGCCAGCTTAATGTTATACCTTGGACTTTTTACCTTGGATTTCATCCCAGGACAAATGCACCATGTCTGTTACGCCTGTCTCTGAGAGAAGGTAGGTTATGTCATATAAAGAGAAGTCACATAAGACAATAATACCAAGGACACTGGTGTTAGAGAGCCTCTGTGAGACAGAAAAAACTGCTTTGTCAGAGCGGTTTCTATTGACGTTTTTCTAATTCAGATCATCGAAAAGAAAGCATTTAAGTAAGACTGATGTGTGTCGTCAGTGTTGATGAGTTTGCTGTCGTTAAATGGTTAAAATCAATCCATGATAGAAAGGAGAATGTTGACAAGGCTGCAGTATAATTGTCTTATGAATTCCCTTTTCTCTGAGCAGAGATTTGCATCTGGAGGGAGATGCATATTTATCACGGGATGAATCAGAAAGTTGAGTGATTATCTTCTTTGTAAAAACATTGATTAAAGAGAGAAGCAGAAAGGTTACTTGGCTGTGAAATGTATAGGAGTAGAGTTGTTTTTCTGAGCTGAGCTGAAGAGCAATGAGAGAGGAGGCACTAATGTTGTAAATATCCGTTTTAAAAGAAGTCATGCAGAATGTGAAAAAGAAATTCGGTTGTTTCTCAGTTTGTGCTATTTATAGTAATTCTTTTAACTGTCAAAAGTGGATTTTCATCTTTCTAGAGAACTTTTTTTTCTTAGTCAATTGGTTGTTCCCCAGAAACTTTCTTCTTTTTGGAAATTTTCTGATCAAAACCTTGCCATAGGAATGTGGCATGATTGTTTGGAGTTGGTTTGTTCTCTCTGTGCCTGCGTGGGTTTTAGTTCAGCTTCTGTAATTCTCTCTCCCACACTCCTAACACAGGCATGTTTGAGTAATTGGTTATTTTTGCCTTGACTCTAGTATTAATGCAAACATGTATGTTTGTACTTTGTATTCCGTCTTCGGTGCATCAAAAACCATAAGAGATGGCAGACTCCACTGATGTGTCTCTGTTTTTGAGAGTGAGGGAAAAAAATATGATGTTTTCCCTCCACACTGTGAATTCCTCTGTACAATTCTTGCCCTTGCAAGAGTATAGTTATTAGTTTTAATATTTGCATGTACATGCATCATTTTAGCTCAGAAAACTATATTTAAAGTTATATAACAAGAGGAATTTTGTGATAGTTCAGTTGTGAACAGACAATGTTCCCAAAGATTGGCCAAAATTAATGTTAGTAATGCATATTTTATAAGTTATGCCATTCAGTTTATTTTCTTAAATTTGTTTCATCATGTTTAAACAAGAATACATCTTTAGCTCTCACAATACTGCCTGTGTTGTAAACTGAACATCTCAAGGCACTAAGGAACATCTTTTAATTAGAGTGTAATATGCATTTCAAGTTTTTCTCATTAGGCACGTTAACCAATCAGCTTTCAGTCATGTTGTTAAGTGAGCAAATTGGACTGTGATTTCCAAATGAAACTCGCAGAGTGCAGGAAAATATGTATGATGAAAACTTGACAAATCTACATTCTGCTGCTGTTCACAAGGGGAAAAAAATTCTAGGTCTCAAAGTCGGTCATTACACATTAAGAGGCTTGGTGAGTGCAACGTGCTTACCGAATAAAATTTGAATCTATCAGTTTTTCGGTCACTCTGCAGAGGAGGGGTTTCTTTTAATAGCTCAATATGTCTTCAAGCTGCAAAATTAAGATGACCTTTCAGGTACTTAGCCTGCTTAAAGTCCTCTTCTGTGTCAAAATTCAGAAAATCCTGCAACCTTCAATAATTCTTGCCATCAGTGAATAGGAAGCTAATGTGAACTGATGGGTCATTCACATCAGTGCAGCACTTGTGCTCTCTGGGGCTCAGAGATAGAGCGAAGCAGAGTATGTGAAGAGGTTCTAAATCAAAGGCACGGATTAAGGGGTTGTCACTGTGGGTGCCCTTGATTACATAACAATCATATTAAGTAGGCTGAACATCTTTCTTGTAGATCAAGACTTTTAGCAATATATTTTATTTTTTTTAACTTTAGGTGAGGTTCAATCTTAAAGTTTGAGTTTTTAGATTAAAAAGATGAAAGTTGATCTTTAAAAAAAAAGCTCTTGCTCATGTAACTATGTCGACTCAGAGAAATTTCTTTTTAACACCAAAGGGAGTTGGAGTCTCATTGGAAATGGCTGGCAGCTTGCTGTAAAAATGAGATTGAGGGAGGGTGTTACATGAGTGCAGAGCCACAGATGGCAAAAAAAGAGTCAGGTTGTAAGCCAAGACATTGATCTCCACTTCATAATGAAAAGCAATGTATAGGGCATTATCTAGGATCGCACAGGTGCAGAATGAGATCATTTATCAGAGAAGGATGTGTGCCTCCTATTGCCCAACCCACTAGACTTAATAACTGAACTTTGGTTTAGATATATAAAAAAACAAGCAAAATAAAGTTGTTGTTTTTTTACCATTTTACTGTGATATTGCTCTAACTTGTTCCCTAATAGATTGTAGCTTTTTAATAAAAAATGTATCTTATAAAATATTAACATAACTTTTGCTTTCATCCAATACTCCCTGAGTTTTTTTTGGCCTTACCAGAATACGTGAATAGTAAATGCAAATGAATGCCGTCTTATCCATTAATGCCTGTCAGTTGTCATAAATGCATAGTGAACGTGAATGTAATTAAATAAAAATTACATTTTTAAAAAGTAAAGAATCCTGCTGAGATTTTTCACTAAATGTTTCCTGCTGGTTTCGTAGCTGTTGAGATTTTTTTTCTCCATTCTATTATTCCTCTTAATTTATGTGAAATTTTATCGTAATTGTTTTGGCATTGACTTTAACTGAAATCACATATTTTATACATTTTTCTTAATATGCCCCAATAAACAGCATATCAGTGATTTTATTTTTTTCCCAATAATATTAATATGTGAGGCGGCCCAAGGCATAAGCAAAGTGAGCAGCTGCTTAGGACCCCAAGACTTTGAGGGGTCCTAAGTGTTAGTACCCTTTATTTTCTAAGAATTATGAGGGATGCCAATAACTTATCAGTTATGCGACTGAGTCAAAGTAAGTTTGATTTTTTTGAAATTTCTAGAAATTATGTCACGGCAATTAAGAAGATAATTGTATTTTAAGATTTTTAGCACATTGTGGTGTACTTTTCTTGTAATTAATAATATATTAAAATCAAAAATGTCAACTTTGTCAACCAAGTTGTTCATATTTCAACACTTGCGTCTTTGTTCATTAAAATAAAAGTTTAAAGAATTCAGAAAGATATTTCTTGAAAAATAGAACTAAGAGATGAACCAATTGACATAGCAGTTCATACAAAAAGCATTTATTGTTTTTAGGGGAAACATTGAGGTTAAAGAAAAAAACTCAGATTCACTTAGTCTGGACTGAAAAATGGATCTGTAAATTTGACGGATAAAAGAAGCTGAAAACATTCCACAGACAGTTGTCCCATCGTAACAAACAATTCTGGAAAAATGATCACAGCAACTTTTGTTTTCCTTCATCACAACATTGCTGCGAGGAATTTGCCAAAAATGAAAACATGCTTGACTGAACCCCGTCTCACTGGATGATGTTGCATTGCAGAAGCCTGTGCCAGGTTCAGTTTATTTACCTAATGACCCACTGCTTTTATTTGCCTGGGGTTCCCCACGGCTGCATCCAGGCTGTGCCAAAGTAGTATTCAAATTAAAATAAACGCAGGGGCTTTTTATGACTCGATAGTCTGACAGAAAGGTCTCAGACAGAGGTCATACATCACTACTGTACGACGTAACTGCAAATGTTTTGGAAGTCAAATGCAGCTCCTTTAAAATACAGATTTGACCATCAATGTAGCATTCGATTTTCAATTAAAGAATAAAAATACGATCCTGTGCTGCTGTGTATTCTGGCAAATTCTTGGCATGTTTTCAAGAAAAGTATATTAAAAGGTGATATGCCATTTTTTAAAGAAGAAATTAAATTAGTTGAATTCATGTTCTAGAAGAAATTGAGAGCCCCCAGACTTCTCCTTGCTCAAGCAAAGAAGTGTTTTTACTTTACGTCATCAAACCAGGTTTGGTCATAATGAAGCCTTAGGCAAGTCAAACGACTCATACTGAGTGGTGACTATCTCCAGTGGTTATTGGGTGTGATTACAGGTTACCAGTCCATCACAGGACAACAGTGAGACACATAGAACATCCAACTATGCACACATTCATATCTATGGGCAACTTGGACCTAACAGTCATGATTTTTGATCTATGGAAGGAAGTCAGAGTACCTGGAAAGATCCCACTGTGAGAACATGCAAACTTCATGCTTGCATCAGTGTCACTAACTTCACCACTGTGCAGCTCTTCTCTATGGTAATGTGGTAATGCTTTCCATTAATAATATTTTATGCTTTTAAGTGTATATCTTTTGCACGTGCAAGATTTGTGTCGCAATTGTAGATGTATCGACGCACTGTAACGTCTCAAGGTTTTATGGTTTCCTTGACTGCAACATATGCAGTTCAGTTTACTTAAATAATTTTGCCACTTGTCACCAAGGTCTATAAAAGACTGTTGTGTTTTACACAGTTGAGTTTTAGCAAATCACAGCAACTGTGTGACTCTTTCAGTGAGATCGAATGTGCTGAAGCAGGGAAACATGAAAAGCATGCAAGTCGGTGTGTTCTTGCAACGATAGGGGGATTCTTTCCCCTCTGTGAGTGTTTGCCTTTGCGTTTGTGAGCTATTAATTAATTAAAACATTTGTAAGCTTTTAAGTTACTGCAGGTCATTTGAAGTGCGGTGATGTTAAGGAGGAGAAAAATTGTGGGTCCACACTTCTACCTTTTCATATGGATCTTCGCTCCAGAGTAGCATCGGTCTTTTATTCAGTTTCTCTCTTTTTTTAAAACGTTCTAAAAACATTTTAGTGGATCTGGAGGCGTTATTTCAGTTTTTCTCCCCACCAAAACCATATTAAACTTTAAATAATAAAATAAATGTATTAAACATATTAAACATCCACTATTAGTTAGATCCAGACTTTTGCTTCACCACTGTAGCTCTTACAAAACCGAAAAAGGAAATATTTTTGTTCATGAACACAAAATGAGAAATAGTCATTTTAGGTTTTCCTGTAAGCGCTTCTGCAAAGTCTTATGCGAAGTCTACATATAGTAGCTACAACTCCATTTTGCAAAATAGCTTTTTCCTCTTGTAATAGAAGATTTATTTTGTCTTAAAATAAACTGATTCATATTAGCAATATGAAATATTAGCAATATGAAACATTTTGGTTTCATATTGCTTTTGTCCACAACAAAACATTTGATGTAGGACACATTTAGAAAACAATTCAGACCACATCTTGAATTGTATCACCTGAATGACCTCAACACTAAACCAGTGGTTCTTAACTTTTTTTGAGGTACCGAACCCCTCAGTGTCATATGCACATTCAACGAACCCTTCTTTTTCCTCCCAACCCCAACAAAATACTTTGAGGTATTCTGATTTAGTAATGTAATTATATTAGCTGTGTTACCACCCCCATGCCACTAGAGGCAGTAGCAACCCTGGAAAGATGTGAATAAGGAGCAGATTTAGACAATAGAATTTGTTAAAAACTGTGAGTTTTGCTGAAGTAAATAAAGACAAAAGTTCAAATCCATGCTGACAGTGGAGCTCCTTCAATCACTTCTCCTCCGTAGCTCTGATTGGCTAAGCAATGTAACGCGATTCTCTGCAGCAAGTGATGGCAAAGTGGGGCGTCATCACGACTTTACACAAGTGTGTTTTACCTCCGCAGCAGAGGCTCCGCCGAACCCGAGACCGACTCACCGAACCCCTGGGGTTCGACCAAACCCAGGTCAAGAACCACTGATCTAAACACTGCTTGTCCTGAAACATCACTAGCCATACGCCCAGCTCACAATTTGATTAAAACAAACAAAAAAATCAGTTTTTAAAATAATTGTCCCTATTTTGATATGTGTGCTGAAAACCCTAACATGTTGTTGTACACCCGCTGTACAGTCAGGTTAATTAGTGATGTTTGACAGAGCAGTAAATTGAGTGTTACATGGCTGTCACAACACTGTGGTTTACTGTTACCCTCATTTTGAAAGAGATATGATGAACAACAACTGCCTGTCCTCTTCCTGAATTACCATGTACATCATATTCCAGGCTGCTTAATTTGTTTTATCAGTACATGCCTTCGGTTTTTGAGAATTTTCCACCTCAATAATAATAACCTGCAAAGTGGGATGTATTTTCTAGTTGAAGAGATCTTATACGGGTAATTATCTGATAAAGTGTCATGTTCTCGCATTTTCAGAACAGAAAAAAACCCCACTCCGTATTTCTTTTTTTTTCTGGAGGCATCTTCTTTCTCCAGCTTATATCGTGATTTCATATGAGGAGTGTCTGATGAGATGAGACAGAAACCTTGTGGCCATGACTAATGCTACTGAGTCCAATTAAGCTGATGTACCCTCTGAATCAAATCACCCCGATATGATCTTGTCTGCCCATGCATAAATTTCCTTGTATCTCTGATTACTTGAGGGGGGGTGGAGTGAAGACGCGAGGCCTCACACAAATCACTGCAATGAATACGTCTGCATAGGTGGTGAACTTATTGTTTCTTCATCTCACTTGAAGCCTGTCAAAACATCCAAGATTTAAATTAGAGGAGAGATAAAAAAAAAAAATAAACGTGTCTGGAAATAAATTATGGAGGACAGTCATAAGAGCCAAGTGGAAGAAATACAAAGTTGTTTTTTTTTAGTTGGAAAATGAATAATCTTTCCAAATTAAGTGGTGCTTTACAAGCTGATTGGTGCTGCTGTCATCAAACTGTTGGGATTCCCTGTCACTACTGCACCACATCCTATAAGGCAGAATTTATGACTTAGTTAGGCTCTCTGAAGCCTGCAACAGCCCGCCAGTGAAATGATTGTTAGTCTAGAGGAAGTCATAAATCAAACCTAGTTTATCATTATCTATTAATACTGTGCCGCTCTCGCTCTGCCGCCCGTGCTTTCTCGCCTTCTCCCAGGACTGAACGATCTTATCTGAAAAGCGAAGGTGAAAGCGGTTCGTCAAAAGTTTCGATGGCCTGTGATTGATTTAGTCATCGCTCCGTGGTCTGCAGCTTGTGCTGACAGCTCTGAAGGTGGAACAGTGCCTTAATTGAGCTGAATACTTGGAGCTTAAATGCTGCAGGCACAAAACCCACACAATTAGGAAGGACTAATGACATGGGGTATTGCCCATTATTTCTGCAAATAAGCCATAGGGGATTCAATACTTTGTATCATTAATTCTTCATTAGTGATTAGGAAGAGGAGCTTCAGTACTGGGCTGAACACCAGCATCTTCACATAACATAGTTATGTGTTGTTAAACTCGATGTATAGAGATTATTTGAAGAGCGTTGCCTGAATTATTAATTTTTCTTTCTTTTGTCTTTCAGAACGGCATGCGTGTCCCTCACAACAATAAGCTGGGTGAGTCTTATTTTTCAAATGCTAACACTGTGTACTCACTTTGTTAATTTGTAGTTTATGCCGCACTGTAAGACAGATGGAACTGTATTGTTGTGTGCAAGTTGGGTGCCAGTACTTAAAGAAGCACAAAGAAGAAAGGGGTAACACGTTTGTGTTTTTCTGGCGGTTATCTGTCACGGGCTAATGTGAAAAGCAGGATAATAGGATAATGTGAGAACTACAGCATCAAGTTGGAGAACTGCAGGCTTAGCCTTTTTGTTTCGAGAGCAATAACTGTGGTAGCTGTAACTTTTGGCTTCAATCCCTTCATTAAGTCCTCTCAGATGTTTTTTTGGAACAGCATGGGTGCACTTTGAGCTTTCTGCTTCTCACAATGATACTCTGTCAAGCTTACAACTAAAGACGTCTGTTTGGAACTTTTTTCATCCTGACACCAGCGCCAGTGATTTTAAATTAGACACTTCAAGTCTCCTTCAGACACTAAGTTAATAAAATCAGCACCATGTATTTGTCTGAAAACTCAGTATCATTAAAGTGCAGTTAAATATATCATTAAACACTGAATTTCATCAGTATTACTCACCAATGACATTCAGAATAATACAGTCTGTTCGATGTGGATATTTTTTTTTGAATGAGAAAGATATTTCTGCAGGAGACATGAAATTCTCCAAATCAGGATTAGTTGTAGACTATGATTTAAATGTAAATAATATCCTATATAACAGTTGTATAAGCCTCAAATTTACAAAATAGGCTGCGCCTTTCTAAAACTGAACAGTGCAAATCCCGGTTGCATGGCTTGTGAACTGGTATATCACAAAGAGCAGATCAGCAACGTGTATTGATAATTTTGCTTCATCTGTGACTCTGATACTGATCAATTAAAATGCATTGGTCTGGAACTCCCTATTTTAAACCATTTACCATTTAAATCTTTGTCATTAAAAAATGATGGCGTTTACTCCAATCGATTAACTTCACCTTTTTTTTGTCAAAGGCATTCTTAAATTTGGGTGTCTGATGTTTCCTGCACTCTGTTAATGTCTGGCCAGGTTTTCAAAAAGGGAAGAAAAAAAAGAAAAACATGAAGTATTTGGAAAATCATTTGAAATGTATATATTTACTAATGCATATCTGCTCTAAGGAATAGTCTATCCGCCACTTATTACCTGACATGTATAATGTACAATGTGTGAGAGCACTGTAACAGACATAAAGGGGTAGAGAGTGTGCACTGACTGCAGAGATGGCATTTTTAGTGACTTGTGGCAGATAGAGTAACAATAAAAGATTAATTTTCAGGGTAAAAATGGATATGGGGAGGGGCAGTGAGGCAAGAGGTGGGGATCTCTCTGCTGAAGTAACAACAAATCAGTCATGACAACAGAGTGCCACTGAGTCTTTACGACCAGAGGCCGGTGATAAATATGGTATCTCATGTTTCGAAAGGAACTGAGGCATTTTATTATAGTTATTTGATATGTTATGTGTCAACCCATGGCACTGTAGTTTAATGTCAGATGAATTGAAACAGAACTAAAGCTAAAATGAATTAAAATAGCACAAGACAAAAAGATTACAATTTGTACTTCAAATCAAAATAGATGACAATTAACTGACATACAAAACCTATAAATAAAAGTAAACTGCGGTTTACGTATGTAAGGAATCAGCACTCTGATTGTGGTTGTCTGCAGGAGGCAAGTACCTGTAAATTAAAACAGAAATCTTCTCATCAAACACATGGAGACTCATTTTTAAAGAAAAAAGAAAGAAGTTAACTTGAGTTTCCCTGTTGTGTTGAAAGTTCACCAGTTCACATTGGATTACAGTTAAACTATACAAAAATAAAAGCAGCAGCGTACAATATGCACTAAAAAAAGCTAACATTTTGTTTTATTTTGTGCTCATGAATCCAGTACTATAATATGTATAATTTTGTGTTGTGGCCTGGTTGTAGGATTGCAAAACTACATGGATATGTTTTTGTTTGGCTTCTTGCAATGATGGCTTACACAATGGAGTCTTAGGGCTATGGTACATAATTGAAAAAAAAATAACTGGCTACAGATGAGTAAATGTCCACCCCATATCTCCAAAACTTTAAGTAAATAAAATTTCACATATTCACAAGAAAAAAATACCAATACCAAGAATTTGTGAGAAATCATAATTTACCGTCATTAAAAGGCTTAAATATTAAAACTCAAATATTCTTTGTCAATATAAAACTATTTTCAACAAGACACGCCAGAAGACCTCCGAGACTGACATGGTAAAAATAGGCGATGCACATCTCAATATTTTCCAAAGTGTAAGTGAAACATCCTGGGTCTTTCCCGGTATCAGAACATCTCCCAGATGCAGCCGAGCCACAGCTTCTTCCTCTCCATCTCAGGCATTTATTCTGGATCTAGTTTGAAGTTGGATGGCATGTCTGCACCTGGGAGATGTTGTTCTGAAACAGGAAAATAGTCTGAGTGTATCATTTACCCTTTGGAAGATATCCAGGTGTGCGTCTCATAAATTTAACCACTTATACATTAGAGCACATCTGTAACCTTCTGAAACTTATGAATTTTTAATTCATGCCAATTTCTGACTTTAGAATGTCAGAGAATGTCAAAGTTGCATAATTGCAAAGTTATGCATTGAGTCATAAAAAATTATATATTTTTTTCTTTCTTATTTACATCTTTTCAACACAAAATGAATTTATATCCACAACTCTTTTTTATTGACTTTTAATAGGAACAAAATCGACTTGCTTCACCTAATTATTACAATTCAGAAAGAAAACAAACGTAGTTTCTGGATGACATCTCTACTGTGTGTCTCTGAATGTCATTATTGTATTTAATGTTTGACCTGTATTTCCTGGTTGAAGGAATTTGCTATAGAAGTAATATTTAAATAAAAACTTATTTGTGACAATTTCTTATCAGAACATTATGCTTGTAGATATTCAGTGCTACATTTTAGCATTAACAGGACACCAAGAGCAACATTTATAAGGGAATAAGAAGATCTCAGTTCATACCAATTATATTTCAGGAAGCTCATAGAATCACCAGAAAAAGAAAACTTTTGTTGCCCATTTTTCCTGGACCTCTGCCCTTCCCCTCAACTAGGTCACAACAAACACAAAAGCAACTTCTTAAGTCTCTCATTTGGCACCTCAGCACAGAGAGGAAATACAAGCAGCCATCTGAGAACTGGAGCTGCATTCTCTAACACCCTCATCGTTGCTCCCTTTGTTATAGCTCAAAAGAATCCTGCTGAGTGCGTTGTTTGTGTGGTAGGAGTGAAATAAAGGCAGAGTTCCCTTTGACTTATCAGTATCAAATGGAATACCCAGCTTGTTTGCTTTTAAAAGAGGTTATGTCTAACAAGGCGCCTGGGTTGGCCACATCCTTCCAATAGTTTGACTTCAGCAGGAGGACAATGCTTGACTTATTTTTTTACATGCATAAGTGGTAATTTACACAAAGAAAATGGATATCAAGTCAACGTCACAGGGTTTGTTTTTAAATCTTCTTAAGATAAAATTTGTCTTTGATTCTTTTTTTTACTTCATACTGTTAAAAATGTAAAATATGTATGTATACTCCACTACTCCTTTTACAGTTTATTTTAAAAAAAAATTAGATGTCAGTATTACTTTATGCTCTTTTCAATAATGGACTGAAAAATCTTTTTTGCCTCCTCAGCAATCAAACCCTAATACTCAGATAATTACTGAGCAGCTTTTTACATCATACTGTTGTAATGATGTAAAAACTTAGAATTTTTATTTTTGCCATAAACCTTCAAGTATTTATAGTTGGATGCCCTCCTTGCCATCTCCCTAATCTTTTAGCTCCCTTCCCAGATTTTCTTTCATATTTAACTTGATATTCCTGCTGGACTGATCAAAAATGTTAATGTTACTTCCATTCAGACAAAACATTTTGTGAAAATGAAAATATTACTTTAGAACCTAAATCTGTGGTTAAAAATAATTTTCTTTTGGCTTTAATTCATGTATAAGAAGCATCAATTATACTACAGCTTTAACATTATTTGTAGCGTTTTACATATAATTAGCAAAAATAACAAGCTTGCAATGCAATTGCCCCACATAAATTGATTTCAGGCACAGCTTACAGTACAATCTGAGCACACGATGCACTTAGCATTTAATGTTTTGTGACTACTAAGATACTTTAAGTATTTTTAACTGGCTTTAAAATATGCCACTTGGAGGTCAGAGGTCAGTATAAATGCCTCAGGCTCTTGTCTCGAATGTTGTGTCCCAGTTATTTGTCAAACGTCTTCAGGCATAAAGTCCCTGTGTTGTTTATTTGGCATTCTTTGCAATTAGAAACAGAATCTCAGCTTATTATAACAGTGCTTCAAGACATCTGTGAAGCTTGTAAGAAGTTAAACAGTCAAACCAGAGCTTTGTAGAGAACAAAGCCTTAAAGTTGACATATTGGCAATGAGGTATTAACAGGTATTTAGCCATGCTGGCAGGAAGCTATAGTGGGGACTGGAGACAGGGGACTCATTAACTCCTTCTGCATGTTTTAATGAAAAAAAGAAACAATCATAGGCTGGATTTTGCCTAATCGTAGAGTTAAAAATAAAGCTACATGTTTTGGTTTTACTGGTTGAAATATTCCTGCTGCCTTCTACTGCCTATGTTGTCAGATTCATTTTAAACAATTTTCTCTATAAGTAGATTTTTCTTGCTGTTTTGAGGTATGAAAATGCAGGAATTATCTATTTCTTTTTTTTAATGGAGCTTTGTGAATGTTGCAGCTGGGCTGACCTCATTCTTCTTAAAGGTCAATGAAAAATGTTTCGGTAGGAGTTCTCCTTGAAAGCTAACAAAGCCATGTCTGGTTCTGTGTACATCAATTATAACATCAATTATTTCATCAATGGTTTCAGATTGCTGTTTACATGACCCCGATGACTGTGGATTGAGACAACTTTAAGAAACCATTGAAATAGAAGTGATGCAGTCTTTACATCAATTGTCTAAAAAAGATTCTTTGTACAACCAACTAAATAGTGTCTTTACAGGATCACTGTCAGTAAACTAAGATGAAGTATTTTCCAAATATGGACAAAAAATAGCATATGGGAAGAAATGTCTATATTGCGATTTTTTTTTCATGTCTGTCCATCCATCCCTTTCATAGCTGTCCTATCAAAAAATGTCTTTCGACTTTCAAAAATTTTGAATTTGGAGTCTGGGAAAGTATAAAACTTGGAACTTAAAAGATGTCGATCTGTGCCTGTGTTATAATGGCAGATTAATTTCCTTTCACATAAAATGTATTATGAATTAATTTGCAATGTTAGGCAGACTTTAGTCAATATATTCATTTTTTCATTTTCACTTCACTTCATGGTACACATACAGAAGAGGATTAGGGCCACCGGAAAAAAAAATTCTGAATTTAAAGTCAGAATTCTGACTTTAAAGTGTACAATGAAGTGAAGTGAAAATGAAAAAACGAATATATTGATTATTGTCTGCCTAACATTGCAAATTAATTCATAATACGTTTTATGTGAAAGGAAATTAATCTGCCATTATAACACAGCTACAGATTGACATCTTTTTAAGTTCCAAAAATCTGATTTAAAGTCAGAATTCTGAGATTAACGTCAGAATTCTTTTTTTTTCGGTGGCCCTAATCCTCTTCCGTATACACAACATGCAACACACTGCCCATTTTCTGCTATGCTGCTGAATGTTGGGCACAAACTAAAAAGGAACAGTATTCATCTATTCATATTCAGCTGCATAGTCTTATTAAAAATGCAGCACGGTTCATCTCAGCAAATCTGGGAGAAAGGAAAGAAAAAAAAAGAAAAACCTTGGAGAGCATATCTGAATGCCTGGGGAGAAGAAATCATTCACCCAGCTGCAATAAAATAAAAAGGCTTCTTTTCAAACATAAGTGTTAAAACCTGCTGAGATGCATATCCTTTCCAATTGTGCCAAAGGCCTTATAGAATATACAGTAACCTTCTCACAGCACAGTCAATAAATTGAATCAGAAATTATATTTTAGATTTTTATACAACAGCTGGTATGTGCACATGGATTGTAGCAAAACAAGAAAATCTTCTATTAAATATCCAGACCACACATTTTTAGCTTATTGAATTTCTTCTATTTTAAAATGTGGCATTAATATTATTGGACTATGTACATGGCAATAAAAAAACTCATTTTACTAAATGAGCACTAATTGACCTCATACATCATTGAATTATGACCTGTGTCAGTAATTTGTAGCATAAACACAGCTGCTCCATTGAAGTTTCAGAGGTTTATTAGTCAACAAACAAACATCATCACTAGACGGTGGAGGGGTACAATACTGGATATTTTGGTATTGATCCAATACTTCGTAAACATAGCTCCAGTATCACTGATGCTGATTCTTATATCGATACTTTTTAGCGAAAATGGAGATGCAGAGGCAGTAAAAGGAGGCTACAAAGTCTTCAATGGAAAGCCAATGCACACAGAAAAAAAAGTCATAAACCATGGCTGTTGTTTTTGTCCCACTTTATGTGCTACTTTATTTTGATCTAGTTAGAAAAAGATTTTTAATAACTGAAATCCATTTGTTTTTGCGATTATAAAATGATGCCAGAAGAGGTGGTAATAGTTTTTGTGAGAAACTGGTTGAACTTGTGAGAGTCATTGACTGCGTGCCACTTGCTCACTCACCAACCCTGTGATTCATGTGAGTCATTGACCCTGAATGCATTTAGCATGTGTCAAGGTTTAAATAGCCATAAAACCTTCTAAGTCGAGGTTTCAAGCCCTGATTGTAAATATAGAAATAAATACTTGCTGAAGCCGCTGAGTATTGTTTTTACCACTTAACATACTCGACTCAACATTGATTCCTTTGTTACTGCTGCTTGTCTTCTTTTTATATACTTCATCTTAAAGTCCTAATTAGTCTTGAACTAAGGAGACAAGCCTTCTGTGATCTGCAACATGTTTTTGAATTAGCTACTCAGTTTTCTTATACTGTGATCTGTGCACTCCTCGCCTCACTAGGCTGCATATACTACACTTGTCCCTGGGTGTTTTTTCACGTGGACAAGCTTCAAGGATGCTGAAAGAGTTAATGTCCCTGCAAAGGCTTATGATCCTGAAACTCTTCAGTCAGTCAGAAGTGAAGAAGCCCTTCAGATGAGGGGTGAAAAGCCTTTAAGAACCAAGGAAAAGAAATTGCAGCTACCTTCTATTCAGGCACTTAAAAGTAAACTCGTGCTATTTGAATTTATGGAGTGTGGCACCAAATAGATGTTTAGAGTTGCTGGTGTGGGGAAAATAAATGACTGGGAGATTTCTTTATCCTGGAGATAAAAAGAAATGCACATAGGCGAGCAGATTGAACTGAATTTTTAAGAAGATTTCTGTAAGAGTTTATATTTTTGCGATTTTATATTTTCATAGTTTTAACTTGGTGTTATTCCAGGAGAATAAGTTTTAAGCTCTCCCTTCTCATTTTGGTTCTATTTTATTTAGAGATGTACCCAAAATTGAGTGCAGCCTCAAATTTGCCTATTTTCAGCTTGAGTGAATCCGCCATATTACTGGCTTTAATAAAATCTGCATTCCAAGCCAAACTCAGCCAGCCGTCGTCAGAAATACCAGAAGCCCTGACTACATATAGCATAAGAAGCATTAAATCATGCATTCTATTGAATTCTTCTTTTTAAAGAAAATAGTTATCATTTAAACCATGTTCCATACTCTTTCAACTAATCCACGGGTTTTAGGAGTGATAAATGGACTTCATAGGCAAAAACTGGAATCTGTTAAGAATTAATTGCTTGGACTCCCTGAATTATTGATGCTAAGTGAGGTTCCGGGGTTGAGTTCAGCATTCATTAGTCTAGAGAATATTCAGGCAAAAAGTCTTGAACTCTAGAGAACCTCAAATAAATGTAATTATCGTGGGCTGGAGGCAGATTTTTGTCCGTTTAGCCACTGCAGTGCTTTCACACAACACACATACACGCACACACATTTTGACATATATATGTATGTATAGTATAAGTTGAAAACCTGTCTTCCTCTTTTCTTCCTGTGATGCCTCAGCTGATACTGCTTCTTTGTTGCTCTCCCTGCTGATTCTTTTTCTTCATTTTACTCAATTTCGGTTTGCTTCCTCCTTGATATTTTGTTCCCTGTGTTTTATTGGTTGATATTTGTGATATTGATTTTTATTTTTCTGCAGCATGCTGAAACTTAAATACACTATGCTCTGTATTGATCTTTTGCAAGGCAATTAAAAGTATGTATTAACAGAAGAAGGCAGCTGATAGAAAATCATTGCACTTACCGCTTGATCCATAGGCTTGTGCCACATGAGATGAGTGTTGGCGGGAGGGAAATATATCGTTTTTATATCTACATCAAACTTTCAACAATTCCCCAAAAATGTAATGTGCTAAATATAAGCTTTAACTTCCTAAATCTTTTATTCTCAATAATATGATTTTACTGTCTTTCTCCCCTGCACTGTCTTGAACATGATGTGGGGAAAAAATAGAAGCTGACTTTTATGGTGAGAGATAATTCTGGACCATCTTGTCTCCAGGAGTCCAATCATATGAGGCATTGGAGTGGATCAGGTTTTCACCCCAGCACAATCGCCTACTGGATTGGGAATAGTATGGAAATAAGCTATTGACATCCTTTCACTTCTCTGCCTGTGTGCATGCAAAGACATGCTGTGGACCTGATTTGCTCCCACAACAGCCTAATGGCCCCATCCACTGAATCTTATCCATCTAGCTTTCTGCAGACATTTATCATGAAAATTGTTCTACTTATCCACTTTTTGCACCGAGACTCCTCATTACTCTTGCAGAATTGTGAGCTGGAGTTGAATGAGTTTTGCATGTTTGCAGTTCCTTCCCATATAGCATTTTCGGGCTGTGTGGATGCTAATACTCTAAGCTAAAATAAACCATTCCCATGACTACACACACCTACTTTTTGAGTCCCTGGAGGTCGGTGCAGCCTCATCTCTTCTACCACTTGGCGACATCTGGAATCTGCTCTAAGGAAGTGTCACTATCAATTTGCGTCAGAGGTGACAACGCTACATCACAAGTGGCCTGGAAAATACGATCTTTCTTTACATACGATCAGTTAGAAAAGCAGATACTTTATAGATGATTAGTTCCCGGTTCACTCTTCAGTCTGATTGTGTAACTTCTGATATGTAAAATTTTGAGGCAGTATCTGCGCACTCGAAATGTTTGTTGAGCTCACGGTGAGCCAGATGGCGATGGCCTTTAGAGAATAGCTCTGCACCTTAAGAAGAGCATCAGATAATAACAAAGTCGGGGAGGGAGAGTTCTCCTCTTTCTTATTTCATCCAGTATATTTCAAGGCTGATGCAGACTTTTATTTTTTTCATGAAGTGGCCCCTGAGCAATGCTGAACCGATAGACATAATTGAACTCCGGTCTCATGCTTTCTAGTTCCATCAACCTGGCAAAATAACATCATTTGCACTGAGGAGCCCAGGGATTTAACTGCATTTCCCACAAAACCTTCAATCTTCTCCCCCCCCTCTCTCTTTTACCTGTTCCATGTATGAAAGAACAGATTTTCCAGTTCTAAGGGTTAACTTGCTAGCAAAGAAAACATGTTTTCATAGCAATTTAATTATTTTGTTATATCTATCAAAAGTATTCATAATCCTTGAACTGTTTTCTGTTTTGTCTGTTTAAATTCTATGTTTTTGAGGGACTTTAAGATAGATAATTGAATAACATGTGAACTTGAGGGAATGCTATACAGTTATTTATTTAAGTAAATCTCTAAAAGTTTCTAGTTAGCCCCACTTACTCTGACAGCTGTATTTAAAAAGTTAATGCTAATAATTGCATTCTGGATAATTCAGATAATCCAACTTTGTTTAATTTAATCTCACTATAGCTCCATCTGGTTTGTTAGAGAACATTAGTGAACAAACAGAATCATGAAGTCCAAGGAACACAGCAGAAGAGTTGAACATCTGACACTGTGACAGGCCAGAAGCTTTTCAAAGTTGATAGGATGATGGGTGGGATTCTTTGAGGCTGCGAACCATTTGAGATTGAGGAGGATGTCGACGTTCCTGCAGGACAACAACCGTAAGCTTACAGAACAGCCAGACCTGTATGGGATGGTTTAGTTGAAATTACATTAATGTTGTGGAATAATTCAGACCTAGCTCCAATTGGGAGTTTTGTAGCATGAGTCAACATAGTAATGGCTCAGGACCACTGAATACAAATGTTCCCTTCATTTTAGCCATTTTCATTTGCAAATTTTTGCAAACTGGTAATCCTTTTCCTTCCTCTTAACAAATATACTCTACTCTGTTTTAATCCACCACATTAAATCTCAACAATATTCACTGAAGCTTGAGTATAAGCATCCCTTTTATGTTAAAGGGATGCTTATACTTTTCCACGGTACTGTAAACTCTGTTGAATTGTAGGACACAATGTAATAATTAGGAAATGTTTCTAAATTTTACCGTCTTTGGTGTTTTCACATGTGGAATTCAATTAAAATAAAATGTGTTCATTCAGTCAATGAAAACGTATGAGGGCTACTGCTAAGTCTCAAAAATGTTCATATTTTATTTAACCAGAATGTGTTAAATCACAGAGAGCATGTATCAGTATTTGATACCATGAAAATGTATGACTACATTAATGGATTATATAATTACTGTATTAGACTTAGTGTAGTGTGGCGAGAAGAATTATAATTGTGTTTTATAGGTGACTCATGCTGAAAAATTTGTGGGTTTAAATGCACTGGTGGCTTCATTTAAAGTTTGCAGCATGCTGTCAGGAATCAAATAGAGCAAAGGCATGCCACCACTGGGAGTTATTTTTGCCCTTGGTGCAGTTCTGGCTCAGAGGATCTTAAATATAAACCGTTTGTCAGATTGCAAAACAAACATCTCACAGTGCACAACCCTAGTTCAACTCTAGTGCCGCACTCTTTTCTGCAACAGTACAGTAATAAGCAAAGTCTCATAACATTCATCCCAGCACTGATCCCTGTCACTTAAACCACATCATCAGTCCAAACTGAACCATTAAGTCCCAACATTTTTCTGTAGTGTTTGAAATAACTTTCTTCCTTCAACCTTTTAAATATTATATATTTATTTTCATTAAAAAATAACCTGAGGCATACTTGCTTCCAAAGGCATTGCTATAAGTCCTGTTTGTCCTCCTTTTAAGACAGGTAGCTGTATTGACTGGACGGTTGCACTGCCATGATTATCAACATGGTGCACAAAGGTGATTTTGAACAAGCGGAAGGACACAGGAATGATAGAGATGGAGGAAGAAGGGCACAACAACAGGATTTTTTTCTTTCCCCTTTTTCGCCTCGTAGTTGGATGATTAATCGAAAGCCATTAGTGTGGAGTCAAGGCCAGTGAATTCAGCTTTAATTAGTTTCTTTTTTCTGCCTCTCATTCTCCTTTGCTTTGACACAACGTATGCATTATCTACACAATGAGAAATTGGCAAAGTGCTTATCTGATTTTGCCTTCAGTGTCTTTTAGCTGCTGTTGCTGTACAGTGGAGTATCAGGAGGTTGATGCCCCACCTGGGATCTCATGAATGGCTGCTTTAGGACTAGTTCAATGCACACACACGCTCACACACACTCACTCATTTAGCACCAACAGCAGAAGGACATTTAGAGGTGGCGTGGTGGTGTTCTCACTGACATCAACTCTTAAGGCTGGATCTGTTTTGGAGATGGACATGCAGAGATTTAGAGAGTAATTTCTCGCCTCGCCAAACCTCAAGGCTCAAGACGATATTTGTCATTAGCTAGATAAGGGTGTTATAGTCCTACCTGTCTTTTAATAAAGATCTAGCATAGATACTATACTGTGACTTATCTGTCTGTAACCTTGGCTTCTGATAACTGAACCTGTAGTGTTAGGGGGTGAAGTAATTGAAGTAGAGTTAATCTATCTCATCTTGCCATTGTTAATCCTTGCACTGAACAGTTCTTCCACATGCTTTTTAGACTATCTGTGTCCTCTTTAAATTGGTTCCTTTTCCCCCCCTTACTTAGGTGCTTTGACACCTAACATGAAATAATTCTTAAATAAGGCCAAACGAATGTTGTGAGGGAAAATCAACTGTGCTTATCACCCTGAACACACATCCCCACTGTTTAACAGGTCCGCCAGCATCATGACTGCTGGGATGCTGTTTATCATTAGGGACATAGGAACAGTTAAGAATTGATGTCAAGATGGATAGAATAAATAAAATCTCTACAGAAAACCGGTTGGAGGCTGAGGATGGAGGAGAGGTTCGACTTCCAACATTATAATGACCCTAAGCAACAGGCAGAGCTACAATATAATGGCATAGATCAAAGAATATTCATGTGTTACAACGGTCCAGTCAAAGTCTAGAACTCAATCCAGCTTAGATACTGTGGCAAAACTTGAGGATCACAATATATCGAAGCCATCTTCTTCCACATGATTGCTGTGTCATCTTCTCGGCTTGTGAAAAGCAGCAGCTTTTTATGGATTTCTGTTTCTTGACTGTTGCATGAAGGCCCGATTTGATGTCGACTACATCCTCCCATCTAAAGGTCGAGTCTCTGCGGCTCCTCCAGAGTTGCTCCCCTGAGTGATGCTTGCCTTGTGTAGCCTGTCAGATAAAGCGGACAGCCATGTTTGGGACGCTTACAGTTGTGTCAAAGTGCTTGGTGATTAGCATTGCTGCATCGTATTAAGGTGCAATCAGGGTAGAGTGCATGGATTTCAGTGCAGGCTATACTTTATAGGTTTGAATTTATTCACATTTGTGTTATTTATTTGCTCAGTTATAGCCAAAATACAGTGAAAATACAGCTACAAAACATAGGGAAGTTTGCACATTATAAATTCTGTAAACGAATAAGGGATGTGATCAATTTTGCAAGTCACTGTTCTTATTTTACTTTTGAAATGTTAAAATTCTGTTGGCAATCAAATTTGGTGGCCTACAAAGAGATTATTCTGGAAGGTAATTAAACTTTATTACACTGTACATGCTTTATGACCATATGCTGTGCAAATACTCAACTAACCAATGAATTTTGCTGAGGTATGTGGGGCCATTTTTCATTGTGCTGGCTGTTTTCATTATTCTTCTGGCCTTATATTGCACCCCACCTCCAAGCTCTAAATTACCGTGCAGCTTTTTTTTTGTTGTAGCACTCATTTTTGTCAGGTTCTGCAGATTTTAAATTGACATAAAGGACAGCTTGTGGGATTGAAGAGTCGCCCAATGTAATTGCACAGAGCCAAAGACAAAATGACAGACTTTTTTTTATCCCTTCCCTCTGGTCTTTTGTTTTTGTTTCTTGTTGTCATGAGAGCTACAGGGTTTATCTGGACTTGTTTGTGAAGATAACAGGATTCCTCCCTGAGCCGTTTTCTGTTTACCGTCCTGCGAATATATTTCACACAGAGGCGACCTGCAGCTAGTTGATCCAATGACAAAAATAGAATCCAGGCGTGATGTCAGAGCTGCCTTCATTATCAATTCATAAGCAGATTTTAGTATCATTAAAGTCTAAACATTTCATTTTCATGGCTGACTTTTACTGATGGTGCAACCACTTTAATTACAGCAGAAGTGGACAGCTGGGCTTGTCAACCTTTTGGGTATTACTGAACCTCACCCCATCTGACTGCTAATCTTTTATTTAATAAAACAGTCTTTGCTGTGGCATTTACATACTCTCTCCCAAGTCAATTACTCTCATGGAGTTGTGGTTATTATCATCAGGCCAATAACGGAGATTAGCCAAAGTCACCTCGGCTATTCAGGCTGCGACTCTTGTGTTGTCTTACTTTCAGAAGGTCATCGATTGCCATGATCCATTTTCACAGTACGCCAGCCGTCCCACATCTCTGTCCTTTGTGTTTCTCCAGACCTGCGGGAGATAGTGTTTGTCGTCCAGAGTCAAAGGAACTCCTTCCACGTGAGGCAGGCGGAAGAGCGGAGAGGAGACTTGCTGAAGCAGGTGCAGGGTCTGATAGAGGTAAGAGCGAAGTCTCCGCTACAGTTAGTCTAGCACGGAAAACGGCACGCCTAAACTCAGAGAGCGTTATAATGTGCTGAAATTAACCTTTGATGTCATAAAAATACACAAAACACAAAACACATCCCTGAATCTAAATGTTTATGCCCAATGCTGCCAACTGTGGTTTGTAAAAAAAATTATTTACACACCATATATATTTTCACTGAAAACAAATTCATTTTCCATCTGCGAAAACATAAAGAAATACTACTAGATTTTAAGTTAAATGATAGCATTGAGAATTATTTATATCCTCCACAGCTCCTGCGTGTAAAGCACATCTAAAGCCTTAAATATGAAAGCGCAGTGTAAAATATTTAACACTTTTAGCTTTTTGTGACATGTGGTTACTTATAATTTGATATAATTAGGAAATCTTGAGCAGCACTCTAAAGGAGACTGAGGACACTGCATCTGAATGTGCTGCACTTGATGGTGCTGCAGAGGTAAAATGATGGCAGTGCCCTAAAATGATCTCCACATTTTAGGAACACTGAGGGAGACATTTACAAAGCAGTTCCATCGGCTATTTTTTTTTTCTTTCTTTGCTTTGATCCTGCTATTTGCTTCCTTTCTTCTCTGGATTCACAAAGCAGTTTGCTTTAAATACACGCAGTAGCAGATCCACCCATCACAACCGGCAAATGTGAGCATTTTACACCTGTTGTTGTTTATAATCATGGTTGTTCTATCTTCAGCCACAAACACAAAAGGAGCAGAAGCAGCTAAAATTAGCCTTTAATGATTATGTTGATGGACCTTACTGGGTTAATTTAGCAGTTTGATGCAAATGACAAAACATTTGTAATTTTTCTTCTGATATCTTTCATATATTTCTTTTAATGGGGAATCTGTTTACCTTATGTGTTTTTTTCCTTTTGACTCATATTCAAAATATTGCACTTTAATTTTCATCTTTATTTGTGTTTTCATTTCTCGATATTCAAAATTTTATTTTATTTTAGGACAAAAGGTTCTAAAATAAAATGATTCACAAATTGAATCATTTTTAAGATGTCTCTTTGGATTGTAAATGCTGCTGACCCCTGGCTTAGACAATTTGTTTGAATCTTTACTTAGTTGCTGAAATATCAGACAGATTTCATCAGAAGAAAGGATTAAATATCCTGACATGTTTTGCCTCATTTTAGCAAATCGCATCAACAATGTGACGTTCTTCTTGGTGATGCAATTTTTGAAACAGATCTGCCTTTGCATCTAGATTCAGAATTAGAAACATATGCAGATTGTTGTGATCTGTGTTTTGAGTAGTTATTTTGAGATTTTCTGTGTTTAGACCTATTGATTGATCCCAGGTGTGTCTAGTTCCTTGATTACCCTCCCTGTGTATTTAAGTCCACCTGTTGTCTCTGTCTCTTGTCGGATCCTTGTCGTTGTTTCATGCTGTGCGTCAGTCTGCGTCTTAGCCTTTCCAGTAGAACTGTTAAGTCCTGGTCGGCTTAGTTCTCATTGTCAGTCTTTTAGTTTCAGTTGCTGAGCTTCTCCTTAGTAAATCATTCTTTATCTTCATCTTAATCTCTGCATTCATTCTCACCACTACAAACTCACCACTTCATGACACAGATTAAAATTTGTGACCTTTTAGCACCGTTTAATTGCTGTGTGAATCAAACCGAAGTGTTGCTCACCTTGACATCTTTAGTGCCTTACTGATGGATGTTTCACAGAGGAAAAGTAAAATGTGTTAAACATTGAGATTTGGGTATCAATCTTCACCAAACATTTCTTTGGGGGAAAGATCCCAGTGCGGTAAGTGGCCCTGATTGACCCATCTTTTCAGAATTATGTCAGAATAGTGCTTCCAGGTTTGGTAAATGGTGTTTTTATTCCATTCACCCATTTTCTTTACACCCTTGTCCCTTAGTGGGTTGGGAGGATTGCTGGTGCCTCTCCAGCTAACGTACTGGGCGAGAGGCGGGTCACCCTGGACAGTCTGTCTCAGAGCAACACAGAGACACACAGGACAAACAACCATGCACACACACACACACACACACACACACACACACACACACACACACACACACACACACACACACACACACACACACAC
>CAEGAF010199114.1:0-24869 GCA_903067075.1 Micropoecilia bifurca | reverse complement strand
TTTCCACATAATGTAACAGTAGTGTTTATGATAAAAAATAAATAAATAATAATTATGTGATCGGTATCGGGGATCGGAATCGGCAATCGGCCTTCAGGGGTGATCGGTATCGGGATCGGCAGGAAAAAACCTGATCGGCACATCCCTATTGTATACTATTGATTAATTTAGAAAATTCATGTAGATACATTAAGCATTTTTGTAGTCAATTCTGAATTACTTTGTTCGATAAAGTATCACTCCAAAACAATAACGTAGCAGACATCAATGAAACAGAAACATTTACTTACTATTACTTTTTTTAATATGTAATGAATTCAAATGTAAATAACTAGGCATCTGTGTATGTTTGCTTTCATGAATTAATTTTTTTAAATCTGTTTTTATTTATGAGTCACTTATTGTATTCCTTGGAACTTTTTGAGCACCAATTCTGAAAATGAATTTCTTACAGATCACACCGACAAACAAAATGCTTTGTTTTCACAACCGTATCAGTCCAGAGCTTCTCTGTATGATTAGATCTAACACCATTTCCCCGTTCTGTTGTGAAAGCTTTCACAGACCAGTTTTACCAAACACAGACTGAAACAGAAATTATAACAGACATGTAAAACAAGTCCCTCTGAAGCTAAAGCTAGCTTCTTTCTCTCTCTGGTTTAATTGGTACATTTGTGGTTTCCCTAGTTTATTGTTCTTCACAGGCTCTTTTCAGGAATAGTCACATTTTAAACGGAGCCTTTTTGCGTATTCAAGATCCGTTCCACTCCCATCCCTGCATCACCTTTGTTGGCAACTCTTTCTCATTTTTCTTTGACTGAGCCAAATTCTAGGTTCGGCCGTGCGGGTGTGGAGTGCTACTGTCAGCATGAGAGCGGTGCTGCTGTCATCCAGCTCCAGTTCCTCATCAATGAGGTTCGTTGTCATCGCCTCTGCATTGTCCTCAATGCTCCTTTTTTAACTTCTTCTCTCAGTCAATCCCATCTCTTGTCTCTTTTTTTATCTCTTTCATTTTCTTTTTATAGTACCCCCTGTTAATAGTGCTTTTAAACCCAGATTAACCAGTTATGCTACTGATACAACCCATATTTCTCCTGTTATATTTTGTAAACATAAAACAGTGAGGGAAGCCAAACCATGTGAGCTGAATTCTAAACATCCGTCTGTTCATAACTGTCACCACAGGGGGCGCTGGTGAGTGCCTTAGCTGATGACAGCATCCATCTGTGGAACCTGCGGCAAAAAATTCCAGCTATCCTGCATTCTCTCAAGTTTAACCGGGAGAGGTACAGAAACCCGTTCCGCTCTGTAAAAAAAAACAACTTAGATGCTGCAGTCACAGCCGGCTATGTTCATAAAGCTTTGTGATGTGTTGGTTGTAATTTTATGCCTTATTTCAAGTTTCTTGTTTGAAAATTTAAACTTTTAACATGCAGTGAGTTTGAGATTTTATACTGCATGTTGAGTCTCACATCAGTCCCTCCAGAAAGTTGTGACATTTCGATTGCAATTACTAATGAGAATTAGGTCATTTCAAAATTTTGCAATCCATTGCACCTTTTTCGCAAGATCTGACCAATCACCATTCTTTCTGTGTTTACTTCTTTTCTGGCCAATAACGCGAAGGCTGCTGAATTTTGACCAATCGGCTTAGCCCCCTTCTAATTTAACTTCCTGTTTCACGACGTCGCTTGAAAGACGAACCTGTAAGATGACGGATGTAAATCGTAACGTTTGCCAATTTTAAAACATTTTCTTGCTTTTGTTTTTGCTAAAATCATTTTGAGATGTTTTAGTAGGATTTGGTTACACTGGGTGTGCAGTTAATTTTCACTTAAATGACCAGGATGGACTTTCTTTTCATTTTTCTTTTTTTTTTGACTCCTCAGGACATAATTTTATTTTTATTGAGCTAAGGCAAGGTTTTATTTATTTTTATTATTTTCCCTTGAACTACTGTGTTTTCTGGACCTTTTTTTTTCTTTTCATAATTTGACTTTGGTGACTTGTTCACCAGAGCAACTTAGTCAGGAAAATACGGTGATTATTTGCGTCAATATCAGCATTTTTGTAAGACCATCTTATGTCAAAAATATGACTTAAACCATTGCAACTTTGGCCGCAGCTTAAAAAGAAAAAGAAAAGCAATGTCAGGTCGCAACAATCACAAAAAAGCATCGTAACATCCTGGAGGGACTGACGTATGGCGAGTCTTTTATCTCTAGTAATTTGTATTTATTTGTTTAGCTTATTTTTAGGCTTTTCATTGTCAACTTGAAACTTTTTTTTCAAATGTTATATGGAAGCTTTCTAATAATGAAAAAGTAACATCTTGTTGTATTTTTACCACAGCTACCCAGGTTGGCAGGAATCCACCTAAAACACAATTTCTCATTGTTTTGCTGCATCTTTTAAAATTCCCATGGTCTTTGAAAGTCCCATGAGACGTAAACGGAGACAGCAGGAGGGATGTGTGTTTAAAAACACGGCACCTGCACAATAAGTACATCCTATACCGTAAAAGTGATATATGGCCTGGTACGTCCGCCCCGGTCGAGAAAAGACAGCAGTATTTATTCTGCTATTCCTCCCTGCTGAGTTATAAATAGTACGGGTTCATTAGTGTGACACAGTGCAAGGCCTTTGTAATTAAATTCTAGTCATTCAACGCTCCTTCCAGTTGGACCAGCGTGATTAGGGACAAGCGGGGGCCTTTTGATGGCTCTGACTCATGGGATAATGAAAAGCCTGCTGCTGATGCATCCTGATCTCTTGCAGAATCACATACTGCCACCTGCCCTTCCAGAGCAAATGGCTGTACATCGGCTCAGAGCGAGGAAACATCCACATCGTCAACGTGGAGTCCTTCACCCTCTCAGGCTATGTCATCATGTGGAACAAAGCCATCGAATTGTGAGTCTGCACTCCAGAGCGTTCTTGTCTCTTCCTCACCCTTTTGTCCTATTTGCATATCACTCTGTCGCACCGGTGCAGCCGACACTCAACACAGGAAACTCCAAAATGCAGAGGAATTCGACTGGCTGTGCAGCCGCTGATATTGTGTCCCGTAGAGCTGATAAAGCCGTAGCTCTGATCAAGTGTGGCCGCGGCACAGGGGTGGTGATTATGGCATGCCAGGACTTGTGGAGACTCCTGGAGGGGTTTGCTGCCTGATTTGACAGAACATGACAGGAAGTGCCCTCTTGGTGACCCCAGTGACCTAATTCTGTGACCCAAACACTCTCTGTGATGATCACAGGTTTACATCCTGTCCTTTACTTTTTTCTTTTTTTATATATATAAAGTGACTTTTGACAACACAGGGTTACCTGTAGGACTTTTGTGACACGATGCTGCTGATTAAATACCAAAATCAGGAAGCTTTCAAATTGTATCTGAAGCATTTATTGGCGAAAGTAAAACTATGTTAAATAAATACGCTACTGTTGAGATTAGGATCAATTTCAAAGCCTTGAACTTAAAAATGCATTCAACTTTACCTTCCTTAGCTAACTTTCTTCCACCTTTTCTCTCCCTCTACTTCGGTCCGTCATTTCTATTTTCCTTCACTCCTGAGAGCAGCTCACAGTAGCCAGCATCGCAGAAATGCAGGAGCATGAACGGCAATGAAAATGTGTGCCGAAAAGCTCCTGAGAAATGAAAACATGGACCGCTAGAAGCTCTTGTCTTTTTTATAAAGGTTTTATTGGCTCTAGTGGCCTTTATTTGATAGTTAATTGACAGGAAAGTGGATATTGAGAGAGAGGGAAGACATGTGGCAAGGCCGGGAATCGAACCGGCGACAGCCGCGTCAAGGACTAAGGCCTCCATATGTGGGTTGTGCTTAGCCCCTGTGCCACATCCCAGTAGAAGCTCTTTTCAAGTAAATTTTTTTTCTCCCCCAGTAGCGTGCCCACAAGCGGACTAAAAGAAATAGATTTTTAGACTGTGACTGGCAGCCGAAATGAGTAGCAGACGCCGAGGTGTGTGTTTGAGTGCGAGGCTGCAGGTGAAATCCGATAAATTGCTGCTTTAGATCTCAGAGTTGAAAGTGTCAGAGCAAAGTGTGCCATCCGTGAAGGAAACAGCCACTGAAGATGGGAAATGATTTTTGCCTCGCCGCTTGTGAAAATGGAAAAGAGAAGATGTAGTGTGAAATGTGAAAGATAATTCACAGTCATTTCTTTGTAAAAGGCTTGTCAGATCTCTGACAGAATTGTCTCTTTCTCGGCTTTTTAGCTCCGTGGCTCACCTCTCTTTTCTTGTGCTGCTACTTATTAAGTGAAGGGCCCTTCTAGTAAAATAATTGCAAAGTTCTAACATCTCTTCATGTTTTGGGAAAGTTGATAGTCATGACATGGATTTGCAATTTTGCCTCTTTGCGCCATTGCATTTGACTTGGATTACTGTTGTTAACTTACAGTATATTTAAAGAGTGGAGCTGTGAGTTTAAATAAGTGGGGCCAATTGAAATATTCCTTAAACTATGTGAGTAATTATGTCCATTGTGTTTAAAGATTGTGCTTTGACATGTTGAGACGTGTCCAAGGTATCAGCGTCCTGTTAAGACTCACACAAAAGCCTTGTTCTTAGGAAATTAGTGATTTAATTTCTTCAGTGATTTTTTTTTCTTTTTTTACTTCCTTTTCCATATTTGAATGTTCATTACATATTTTGCAAATGAACATTAGCATGTTTGAGAACTTCTACAGTCTCCCGTGGCAACCATTCAGCTGTGTAAAACGACGGGGTGGACTTAGCTCCGCCTTCGACAACTTATCTCCTCCTTGGGCCTATAGTTTCCTCACAGAGCATCAGTCAAATTTCTTTGATAAATTTAGCGTTTTCATAACAACAGTTATAAAAACGGCACTATGTAGCAGGGAAATGCATAATACTTTCACTTAATTTAAAGTAGAATTTTGTGAAACTTTTGCTATTACACCTGTATGTACAGTTTAAGGATATTTGCCTTGACTTGTTAAAAGATTGATATTTATTGGATTTTCTCATCAGACGAATGCCTTTAGCCTCTGCAGTTTATCAATTAAATTGAGCACCATTTAATTTTAGGCCTAATTTTAGCACAAGAATACCACTTGTCTTATTCAGAACATTTATTTTAAAACGATCTCCTAAACTGGCAAAACATCCAGCATAATGTTTATCCCAGTAGAAATATAAATGCAATATCTGTTTTTTCTTTCTTTCTTTTTTTCCCCCAATATCTCGCAGCTCTAATAAGTGAAGGCAGAAAAGCTGCTTGTGCAAAGACAGAACTTTTCTGTGCAGACGTCCAAATCCTGAAAACCAGAGGTGGGCGTCTCGTCGCTGGAGCCTTCAATCAGTGGCTATCTTAATGAATCCACAGCGGAGATTGCTTTTTACTTCCAGAGAACTGAAGGCACAACAAGCCACAAACAGGCCGCAGCCCTTCAAGCATTTTATTAAAGAACCTTATTATCCATAAACACCAAAGCCACTGGTTAATAACGGATTCTCATGCAAAGTCTGAAAAGCCACCTTTTTCTATAGTCAGAAGCTAAGAATCAGTCGTGTTTCGAATGCGGTTCGGACTCATTTACGATGGCGTACAGTCGCTTTCATCCAGGTGGTGTGTACCGTCTGCGTGCTTTCATCGTGTCAGCTGCTTGTTTAAGCCGAATCCTCATTAGGCGGCGGCTGGAGTTCATCTTCTGGTCTTTCTCTTGTTTCTACTCACTGCGCCATCGCTGTCTGTATTGACTCATCAGCAGCAATGAGATCATTAGCCACCGGAGCCAGACCACACTCAGAGGCAGCAACACGTTCTTCAGGCCAGATCTTCGCTTTCCTCCGTGCCCCTCACTCCGTTGCCTCGGTGATCCTGTCTCCACGCAGCATAATCTGCCACAGACCCCCGTACTCACTCTGTTTCTCTCTCATGTGTCATGTCTCTTTCTGTAGTCCACTGGTGGTTTTTTTCCCCTTTTTTTTCTTACCAGGATATTTTGTTTTACCTTTGTGCGAGCCAGTCAGTGTTGCTCGTTATTTTTTTTTCTTCCTTCACCTAATTGCCTTATTATCTGAACTAGGTTTATGAAAGCTGCCACAGTTTCTCTCAGTGTCGAGCTCTAAAATGTAAGATGTACATCATGTCTGACCATGCTTCAAAATGTCCTTGGATTGCTTTAAAATGCATATTGTTGTTCTGTTACAGATCCACTAAGACACACCCAGGGCCTGTTGTGCACATTAGTGATAACCCCATGGACGAGGGCAAGGTAACATAAATTAAAACACCCAACAATTTAAAAAGTTTGTTCAAATCTATTTTATCTTAATATCTATGTGTGTATTCTGTATATGTATGATTACGTTTAGTTTTTCCATCAGTTTCATTCATTTCTTCGTAATCGAATTGCATAAAGCCACCTTGCTGGGCATAAGAAGGCATCTTATTGATTTTTTTGTTTTGTTTTTCGGGATACATATTTTTGACTTGTTTTACTGTGTTTTACAGCACTTAGGTCTTAAGTATGTTTTGTAAATAACCTGACATTGACCGCTGTTATAAATGCTGTAACGCTCCTAGCAATCAGTTGTAAATCGTAACATTTTTATTAAAACATTTTAAATGGTTTTTTTTGGACATTTTTCCTAAAACTTTTCTTTTTTCCCCCAATCAAATAACACCATAATTTATTACTTTTCATGTCATAAAGTATGTCCTCAACTCTAATGATGCATTTGCGGAACGTCAGGGATGAAATCCGGATTAATTTAGCTTTTTCTCTTCTCATTCCAGCTTCTGATTGGATTTGAGTGTGGGGTCGTGGTGCTGTGGGATTTGAAGTCCAAGAAAGCTGACTACCGCTATAATTATGACGAGGTGAGGCATCTCCTTTCACTTTTGCTCAGGTCTTATGAGCGAACCGGTTCGGTCCAGCGTGTTTGGACTTGTTTCCGACTGAACGACAACTGCTTGCTGGTGGAATGAGTAAGGGAAAATAAAACAAGATTGGAAATCATTGAGCAAACGGCACAGGAACTGATTACCTCTCTTTGTAATGACCAACAGGCTTTTACATCAACACACCTTGAAGTTTGTCAATATTTTGTCTCATAACTTTGACAAACTTCAATGTATTTTATTAAATTTTGTGTAATAAACCAGCACATAGACATTTGTAATTGTGGCAGGAAAGGGAAAACATACTCGACTTTCAGGTTTTTGGTACTAGTGTTAATTTTTCCAGTGTGCCGTAAATTTGTGTTTAGCCCCCTTTACTCTGACGCCCCTAAGTGAAATCTAGTTCAACCAATTACCTGATTAACTAAGAGTTTACCTCTTAAGTAGTTTCATTTCAGTCTAAATCCAGATGTTAGAGAACATTAGTGAAAATCATCATGAAGACATTATTTTCTTGTTTTTATCACTGAGATAAATAGTTTTGAAAATCAGTTTTCTGATTTTATTTTTATCCAAAAAGAATCATGCACTTTTTGTGTTCCTCTAAAGCCACTTTTTTAACTGTAGTGTTATCAAATGTAGGAAATCTGGGAGTCTGCTTACTTTTGCAATGAACTGTATGCAAGAAGATGCCAACCACCACTTATAAAAATGCAACAAATGCCTATAGAGAACCTAATTCTGACTTTCCATTTGGTGGAGCACAATGTTACATATCTTAACGATGCTTCTCTGTGTCTCTCAGGCGATTCACTCGGTTGCTTGGCACCACGAGGGGAAACAGTTTGTCTGCAGCCACTCTGATGGCACTCTGACCACGTGGAATATACGCGCCCCGGCCAAGCCTGCCCAGATCATCACGCCACATGGTAGGAGCTGTCGCACACACACGCATACACGCATGCAGTCATGTTTTTACGCGCAGCAAGGCATGTCGTGTGTTGAGAGCGTCGATTCTTTAAAGTTCTGAAATTGCTCCTCCTGGTTTCTAACAGGAAAACAACCTAAGGATGGAAAAAAGCCAGAGCCATGCAAGCCTATCCTAAAAGTGGAGTACAAAACTACAAGAGCTGGGTAAGTGTGAAGGCAGAAAGCTCCCACCCTTCCTGTGTCTGCTCGCGCCTGGATCCATATCCTGTGTTCAGAGGTGCCTTTCCTGTTGTTCTGCATAAACCTAAACATATCAGTTTGGATGACGGCGTCCTTATTGTAGATGGCAAGCTGGAAAGGTGCCCATCGTCAGCGTTGGTGCTCTCAGAGGTTGTGTTTTGATTATGTAATGAATGATGTTTCGTTATGATTAGTGGTCACATGCTTTATGGTAGTCATGTTGTGATCTCTTTTTTGGAGAAGTGGTAAAGCAAAAAAGTCCAAGAATTCTAAAAAAGTCTTAAATTCATCCACCTGACATTAAGTCCTTAAAATGTCTTAAAATCACATATCTGAAATGAAGGTCTTTAAATGTCTTAAATTCATTAAAAAATAAGTTTGTCTTAAATACATTAATCACAGGTCTTAAATTTAATCATTTAGTGTTTTAATCTTGTATATGCTATGTAGTTTTTTTTTTTTTTTTCTCAAAGGAACTTCTAAACTTTGAGTTCTGCACAAACATCCTCACTATGTTTTGTGACTCAATGTTGTTGTGGCTACCGGTAACTGGCTGCTAATATACTTGCTGCTAATAACTAGCTTGCTAGCTAGTTAGATTTTTTTTGTTTATTTACATCCATCATGGGTTGTGTGAACTTGTCTCCAGTTGGCTGGATGATGTTCATCTTAGCCACTGGCTCACTTCTGTTCCCAATCCATGCGATTTATTTTTTTGTGATTTTCTTTTGTGTTTCCTATCATGTTGCAGGTCTTAAATTTCATTCATAATGGCCGTAAAAATGTCTTTAAAAGTTTTAAGCTTAAGTTGGTTAAGCATGCAAAAACGCTATAAAGAGGAAATGGACGCTTTGCTATGTCAAGGTCAAAAAGTAAAAAAAAAAAAAAAAAAAAAAGAAAACTTGAACATCCTCACAGAAAGTGATCTAGTTATCCAACTTCTTTCCTCAGGTATTTGAGGACAGGGATTAATTAGTTGTTATGATTAAAAAGTAGGATTCTCCTGAAAAAGGGGGCCAGATACTCTCAGGAGAAGGTGCAACAGTAAATTTTCTCCCTCCTCACCCATTTACCACCGACACGACCTGGTCCTTTTAATATTTACAACAGTCCTACTGTAACTGAGCGAGCTGTAAAGTTCTCAGTGTGTTTTTGCCGTTACCAGTGACCCGTTCATGGTTCTGTCCGGAGGGCTGTCGTACGACACAGTGGGGAGGAGAGCCTGTTTGACCGTGATGCACGGGAAGAGCACTGCCGTCCTGGAGATGGACTATCCCATTGTAGATTTCCTAACGCTCTGCGAAACTCCGTATCCAAACGGTGAGTCGTGAAAGCTGTCTTCAGCAGACTTGCTTCATTTCCATTAAAAGTCACACAACTTCAATCATTCATGTTCATATTTTGCTCTCATTTCATTCTTGCCAGACTTTCAGGAGCCTTACGCTGTGGTGGTCCTCCTCGAGAAGGATCTAGTTGTAATAGATCTTGGACAAATTGGGTAATTATTTACCGTCTTTAAATGTAAAAAAAAAAAAAAAAAAAGTTGTATTCTAGGAATGTGTTTCATTTCTCTTTGCAGGGTTTGATATAAGAACACAAAAGACACATTTCAAGTATCATTATGAGCTTTTGACTGTAACTAATGACTTGTGTAATGTTGGATAAGTTCAACAAATAGTTTTTGCCTCAACAAGATTATGTCCAAAAGTTTTTGCCAAAAGGAAAATGACTACATCACTATAGAGACATTGTTCTGCGATAAATTTCTACCCTGGTAATCTGTTTTTAGTTGGTAAAATCAACGGAAACCCAATCATGTAATAATGCAAGAGTGTAAAAATGACAAAAATGTTTCTGCTGTGGAAACGAACCTCTAATGCCTGGAGCTACACAGGGGACAATGGGAATCGCTAGTCCTTGACCAGTGATCAGTTTTAAAATGGAAAATATAGTCTTTTTCCAACAACGCTTGTTTTATTTTAAGCTTTGGCTGTCATGGTAACAATAACCTTCTGTGTGGAAGCTGTCACTGGTTGAAGAAAACTTGAAATTAGCATAGTTCTTTTTTAAAATCAGTAAGGTATTATGTCAGAAGAAGTATGTATTCAAAGTTAAATTTCTTTACTATGATACTTTAAGGCTGAGAAAGAGTGAGAGAAAGCAAGGCTTTGAGTAGCTAACAGCAAATTTGTTCTGATATTTTTAACTTTTAACCTCTGCCTGTCATTGAACATTTCAGATTTGGTAATGTTGGCAGCTTTGTACATCTCATATGCAGTTAAGCAATTGAATATTTTTTTTTGTAATGCACACAAAAAATTGCTGCCTTAGTAATGTTAACCCCGCTAATTGCTAAGACGCTAAAGCCAGTTTAGAAGGTGCTCAGTCATTTAAAAAAAAAAAAAAAAAAAAAAAAAAAAATCCTAATCTGCTGTTTTACAGCAACTGCTCTCACACAGCGACACAAGTTGTCAAGATTTTAAGATAAATCAGAAATGGAAGGTTCAACATTTAAAATAAGATCAAGTGAATTTCTACATCTGTCAGAAAACTTTGATTGGTGCATCTCTAACTTTCTCATTTAAAGTTACTTCTAAGTTACAGTTGTGTTAAAAAAAGTGCAGGGATCAAATATAGAAATCATTGTTTGCATCTTTGACAAAGTTTAATTATCAACAAACCTAAGCAGCATTAGATCACGCAAACTCTTAAACCACCTTGGAACATGTAATGTTTTCCTTAAGTTATTTTCACGTGTCAACAGTTTCATTTATTGTGACAGGTATCCGATATTCGAGAGCCCCTACCCTCTCTCCATCCACGAGTCGCCGGTGACGTGTTGCGAGTATTTTGCCGACTGCCCCTCTGAACTCATCCCTGCACTTTACTCTGTCGGCAGCCGGCAAAAACGACAAGGCTACAGCAAGAAGGTGATTCACTCCTCTTTGTTAAAAGGACCTGAAATTGTCTCTCCCGTTGTAGCGTTTGGGTTCGGAGACACAGTGTCTAACGGGAAGGCAGCAAGAGAGGGAAATCTTGTGGCAGATACAGTAAATAATTTGGCCTGAGTCAGACGGGTAACGATCATAATTTAATCAGTTTTCTCCTTTTTACAGGAATGGCCCATTAGTGGTGGAAACTGGGGCCAAGGCACACAGACTTACCCAGAGATTATCGTCACAGGGTCTGTAATTATTGACCAAATTAAACAATCTATCAGTGTTTGCCTTTCATTTCTGGAGTTGCAACTTGCATAGCATTACGTTTTTTTCCCCGGTTCTCTTCAAAAACAGGCATGCCGATGGATCGATCAAATTTTGGGATGCTTCTGCGTGTAAGTGTTTTCTGATTGGTCATACACACATAGTCAAAAAACAAACAAACAAAAAACTGTTACTAGATTTCAATTCACAGATATAGTTGGAACAAATGGCTAGTCAAATCAAAGGTTGTCATTTAATGCTGTTTTTGCTTTATTTTAGTTTTTATTTTTAACCAAAAATGCCAGATGTGAAAATATTCACACGCTCTTTTAAGAAATCACCGGTAAAAGCTTTCCCACTGTTCCAACAAGTTTTCTAACCAGCTTTAAGTCTGGCACATAAACTGTGTTTTGACTTGGCAAAAGCTGAAAGGGAAAAAGTTGATTCTGCGGTGGATAGATGAGTGGGGGGGGGAAAGTCCAACCGAAGTGCTGTGGCTTCACTCACTGTCAACCATTGGGGTGAAAAATAGTGTCTTGGAGGTTTGGCATCTCTGCCACACACGCTTTTTTTGTAAGTGACACACCTTCAAAATTGAACTGCAACATAACAAAAGAGGAAACAAGATCTCAGAGAATCTATTTGAATCAGGGTTTGATATCGGACGGAGATTTTGTGGGAAAGTATTTTCCTAATTTCACACTGAAATATTCCAGAATCTGAGTAGAACAAACATGTTAGATTTCATGAAAAAGCCAGTTTTTTGTTTTAAATGTATTGATTAACAAAAAAGTCACCAGAAATGTTTAGATTGAGGCCTTGTTCTGGTTCTTCTCAAGTGCATCATTAACTTCATGTTTCTTTTCCTGAAACTGTTGGTAGTTGGCTATATTCCTCTCTCTCTGTTTTCAAAGTAATGCTTCAAGTGCTGTACAAGCTGAAGACTGCCAAAGTGTTTGAGAGGGCCCGGGGTAAGGAGGAGAAGCCAAGCACAGACATCGTGGACGAAGACCCATTTGCCATCCAGACCTTGTTCTGGTGTCCGGAGAGCAGGATGCTTTGCGTGGCCGGAGTTTCTGCTCATGTCATCATCTACAGGTTCAGCAAACAGGAAGTCACCACTGAGGTTGTTCAGGTAGATACATGAGAACCAATCCTTGTATCACTACTTTCCATTTCTGGCTTGCAGTGCCTCCTATACTGAGGATGCTCAGATTTTATAGATACTTGGGATGCAAATAATTAATAAACTTATGATTAACTGTGGGTTTAATTGTTTATTAGATTAAAATTAATTCCCATTGATTAACTGATGTCTGCCAGTTTGGCAGCCACCCAGCAGAGGGAGCTGCTGGTCATCCTTATGCAGAGCCAATTGATACAGAAACAAAGATGGAGGGGCCATACCAGAAAGAGAAACAGTCTGGTCTGGTGTGGGAAGAAAATGGACTTGATGTGGTTCTGTTTCAAAATATGAAAAATTGTTTGTCTTCTAGGAAGGCAAAGATGTGATGGAAAGGTGGAGAGGGTAACAGAAAAAATTAAGCGTAATAGAAAAACATGATGCCAATAAGAACGGTTGATTTTTGAGTTTCTGTCATAAACTGCATCTAGCAAAGTTTTAACATTCCTTCAAGAGAAACCACAGACGGTACGTCTGTATGAACATCTCTCAGTTCGTGTTTGTCATTCTTTTATATTTTATTTTTCTATTTGGCAACCTTAGAGGTTCCTGTTTTATCATGTATTATAAATATGTCTAAGTTTAATAGACATTTTCTGTTTATTCAGTCACTACATAACAGAGTCAACAAAAATACTGTTAAAATCTAAAGATTTTTTCTTTTAAATTCAGCATGAAAAATTTAGCCTTATTCACAAAAAAGGAAATTTGGGTTTTCAAGAAAATGGCCGTCAGTCGATTGATGACTTGCATCCCTAATACGTGAAGTTACTTTTAGTTTGTATGCTTGTTAAAATTTTCTTGGGGTTTATGAAAATCATCTTCTGTAATCCTGCAAATAAGAAAGGAAGTTTTTGACACAAGCTCTCTTCTGTCTTGCATTCAGCTGCTGGAGGTTCGGATGCAGTGCGAGTTCAGCGAGGTTGACTCCCCAGATCCGGGGGGAGAGCAGACCCCCACCTTGCCGACCCCCGCAGCTCCCTCCAGCCCTCAGGAGGCCGAGCCCCCGAACCAGCTCACTGCAGCCGTCAACTCCTCCGAAGGAGCCAGAGACAACATACCATGCCTTCAGTATGCACAGTTTTTAGTTTTTTCTTACTACATGGTTGATGTCTTTGCTGCTTTAAAAAAAAAGGCATCAACAAACTCATAAAAGGCGATGCAGTCATCAGATGACTCTCTCTGGAGGTCAGCAGTGAAATGATCCAGTCTATAAAGAAATGTTAGAAATGGTAAAGATGCCTCGACAGTAAAAGACGGGAAGGGGAATGAGGAGATTTAGTCGTGAGCGTGGCCTAACCCTGTGGGGGAGAAGAAGAGGAAGGATAATTCATGGTGGTGTAAAGTGCAGCCTGCTGTCTCATCCTGCTGTGTGTTTGATGCAGGGTGCGGAGCTCCCCGCTGAAGCAGTCTCCGGGCTACCAGGTGGAGCTGGTGGTCCAGCTGGTGTGGGTGAGCGGGGAGCCGCCTCAGCAGATCACCAGCCTGGCAGTCAACTCCTCCTTCGGCCTGTGAGTGTTCACACATCACGTCTCTGCACACAGTTCCTGTGTACTTCCTGCTCAAGTATGGGATATATACTGAATAAAATGCAGAACAGAACCAGAAGACCTGAGATATCTGGAAGGTTGATACGGCAGCAGCAAATTTTAGTGTATTGTAGCACTAAGCCGTTCAGCGATTTATAAACTAACTACAGTATTAAAGTCTTATTCTCTGAGCTACAGGAAACCAGTGCAAAATAAGCCACACCCACTAACTTAACAGAAGAAGTTACACATATGTAGGTCACACGCAGGTGTCCTTGTAACATAATACAATTTTCACAGAAAGATATATATGCAAATGTTAATATTTTTTTCACTTTTAATGAAATGGGTAGCAGTAATATACAAATGCGTACTGTAAATGGTTTTTACAAACAGTGCGTTTAACACGGCTGCTTAAAAACAGAAGTCATTGATTGCCATCTTCATTTTCCTCCTGCGCACCAAAACCACTGAGGTCGTCTTCGTCTGTGTTGAAATTAAACTGCCATGCACACCTCAGTTTGTTTTTATTGATGTAGTGCTGCACAACACAAGTCATCTTGAGGCACTTTACAAGAAAAGATGGTGTCAATTCAATCACAAACATTCAAAGAGTACAGTGAGTTCGGTTAATTATTTAAAGTAGTGTGAAAAGTTTCAGTCTTATGAAATGTAGAATTGCATCAATTTATCTCAAACTAAGGAAACGTCGTGGTTCAGAGTTGCGTTTGTTTAACAGTAAGTGGAACATTAAACCACGTGTTTGATGCGTTTTTGTAAAATTATTTTGAATATGGATGGGATTTGACAAAATGTTTCTTGCTTGTTTCATAATTGGTGACGATTCTCAGATGTAAAACACAGAACTGCCTTGTTGCTGTGATGTGTTATAAATAAACGTATGCCTTAAAATCCACTGAAGTCGATGAGATGACAAAATGGGAGAGGTTGGAGGCTCGCCTGACCCCGCCAGTCCTCAGCCTCTCTCCGCCTCTCAGGGTGGTGTTCGGGAACAGCAACGGCCTGGCGGTGGTGGACTACGTCCAGAAGACCCTGCTGCTCAACCTCGGCACCTCGGAGCTGTACAGCCCGTCGGACCCCTGCCAGAGGCAGCCCCGCTCCCCGCGGAAACCACGCCAGCCTTCTGGAGGTGAGTCAGCGCTCCCATCGGTTAACACCTCTGTCTCGTTTCTTTCCCGCTCTGTGCGCCTCGCTAAGTACCGCAGCACTTCGGCTCCCAGAGCAGCGGCCCTGATGTCTCTCTGTAAAGCTAGACTTGATCAGGTTGAGGTGGAGTTGGACGGGCGGAGCTGACGGTTGGCAGCTGCCCTGACTTCACACCACAAGCACGGCCCCCTGCAGTAGCTTCTCTCGCTCAACAGGGGGCATCACTTACAGGTTCTCCATCTGTTGAGTAGGACAGTGCAAAGGCAGCAGAGCGGGTGCATGTCAGTAACGCTGCATCATAACCCAAACTACCTTTTGATACCTTTATGTGATAAAAATATTACATAAGCTTTTCTTATGTACCTGTTAAAAATCTTGATCTCTGTCTACATTCAAGGTTGTATTGTTTTTTTCTCAGAATAAAAAACAAACCTAATTCCAAACCTGGTAGTATGGAGGAACAGATACAGATTACTGTTGCCAAACAGAGCGACTGCTCTCCGTTCAGCCTTCATGTTATCTGGTGAAAATCAAACTCTCACGCATGGCTCAAGATACAGTTTCATTTTAAATAGCTCCTCGCGTTCCTGCACCTTCTCTGAATTTAAAATACATAATAAAATGTATTTGTTTTTGCTCTGATAAAATTTCCACACCAAAGAGGGTTTTTCTTACTGCAGCCTTGTAGTGTTCATGTGTGCTGAAAAACAAAAAAAACCTCAGTTCAGTCTTGTCCACATATAGCCAGATATCTGGGAAAATGGACATTTTTATGCATTTTGGCCTTTTATCAACATCAAAACTCTGTTTTATATAATTAAAAATGATTATTAGGAGAAACTCTGACCAAAGCGAAGATTTTGATAAAACTGTATTTGTGGGGGAAAATAGAAATGTAGGTTCCAGTGATCTTAAAGCCTGCGACAAATAATGCACCAACATATTCACAGACTTGCTGTGATGTGATTCACAATTATTAACTTAATGTTCTAACACACTATTTAAAAATAGTTCAGCCCAATATACCTTTCTTCAAATAAGAACTTCCTGGTGCCATGTTTAACTCCTAACTGGAAGTTGTGACTGTTTTGAAGCAATCTGATTGGTTTACATAGGTTTTAGCTTTGCGCTACACTGCCCCCTATAGGTTTGGCATGTTTAAAACGACACTCTGTATCGTGTGGGTTCATGTGGATGAAAACCTTTCTGACACCGATCCTGTGTGTGTGATATTGTTCCTTTAAACAATGTGGCAGTGATATTTGTTTTCTGTGTGGGTGTAGTGCTATCACATCTCAAATATCTAGCTAGTTACAGTACAAAGCTACTTACTATTGTAGTAGTTCAATCTGATACCAGTTCCAGAGATGAATTCAGCAGCAGGCCTCAGAGAATTTGTGCTATTTTTTTTAATTTACACTTCTAATTTTCACTCATTTTTTTGTTCCGTCTCAATGGTTTTCACTGTTTTTGTTGGTCTCTTTGTGTGATTTTTGAGAAAGACATTCCAACTGCTTCGTCTCACATGTCCAGACTTTCTAACTTGTATTCTCAGTCTGTGAAAAAACTGCGCTCCTCTCACTTCCGTAAGTCCCATTGTGTCAGATTTTTTTTATTTTTACATTTTTTATCCCCTTCCCACACAATTGTTTTGCTCTTGGAAGCTTTTCCTCTCCCTCATTAAGATACACTCCCTGGTTTTGATTCAGAGCGGCCACTTCAGATCTCCAAAACTCATGAGTTCAGTTCTTAGCAGTGAAATGAGGGGGGAGGAGTTTTCTTGGGCTTAAAGGTCATTTAACCAAAAATCAGGTCGTGTATCTTTAAACCTAGCTTTTAGTGTTGGTAGACAAACAATACCAACCTGGTTAAATTATTAGCATTTGGTCCATATTTGGTGTATTGTCCTAGTTGCCATCCCTGCAGCTTTTCTAATAGTTGACCCCTCCTATCAGACGTAGGATTGTTTGGGCATTTCTAAGGAGTAAATTGGGCTAATATTTTTTTTCCTAATCAATATTTCTGCAGGATTTTGCGACTCCAACGACGGGTCTAACAACACAGAGGACCGATGCAAATCACCCACGTCAGGTAAGCCACTTAGCTAAAAAAAACGAAAAGTGTTTTTTTTTTAAAGAAGCATTTTTCCCCAAATGCTCCCATCTATCACCCAGGATCTACCTCACCCTGCAATTCAGACGATGAACGAAAACAGAACTTCATAGAGAAGGGTACCGTATCTTTCAGTGCATGCGCCCTCTTAACTCCAGCAAATCATAAATGGCTGAAGACGTCTGATTTGTCCTTTTTCCAAACCCCCTGCCCCCAAAACCTCATTTCCAGTGAAGTTAAAAAGCAGACGCTTTTCCAAGACGGTTGCCAATGACTTTGGTACTGTATCTTTCACATGCATTCTTCCTTCACTCACCGTTTCTCTCTCCATGAATGACGGCGCGCTAACCAAACTGTGCCTTGACCCTCTGCTGGTCTGTGCCTAACGTGCCAATGAAAGACAGATTTTCAGTGGAGATGTGGAATTTTATTTTTTTTTTACTGATCACAAAAAAAACAATCCTGTTGCTTTTATTGATTGCATGACAGGGTGCCTTTCAGATTTCAGCCTTCTTTCAGATTTCCTATTCAAATTCTCTTCACGCTCTGTGGATTATTGCTTGGGGATGTGATATCTGACGTTTTTTTACTTCCCGTCCCTGAAAGAAAGCCGTAGAAAATCTGCCTCAATATTTGTGTCACTAACCACTTGTATTTTGAGTTCTCTTCGATCGTTGATGCTCGCTGTATTTCTTTCCCTTTCCAGGGTTTCGATTCAGTGTGATCTTTTGGCTATCAGCTCATTTCTTTTTTTCTCCTTTCCACCTACTCCCTGTGCATAACAATGTTAAGTGAATTATAATTATCTTATTTTTCAACTGCTTCTTGCTTCGTTTGACAGTGCCAGCTCCTTTGCGATGCTTCTCTGCTTCGTCTGCTTTCTAATGGCGGTTCTGAGGGTGGTTGTGGACTAAAGCAACTTTTGGGGGATACATGTTTGGGAATGGCAACACTCCTGGTAGCAGAAAAAAAAATTGTTGCTTTTTTTGGGGGGCTGGGATATAAACACATTTTTGGTTTATATTCAGAGTCTGGTTATAATCAAGACAATTTGGGATAAGCTGTATCCACTGTTAGGATAAGATTTAGGATAAAAATGTATTTGGGCTTCATGAAAAACCAACCTGATGCGGTGCATAATTGTGATTTAGGAAGTAAAAAAATGGTTTTGCAAACGTTATCTTCAAAAGAAATCTAAATATTGTGGCGTCTTTTTGCAGCCGAGCGCCTTCAGATATCGCCTGGTAGCAAATTGAGTCCACGTGCATTGAAGATGATTGTAAAACGAGATCACAACTAGGCCTTTCACAATAAGTGATAAATCAATTGAATAATGACACTTTTAATGCGAAGGTGCACTAAAAGCTGCATTAAAAGTCCATTAAGAGTGTACAGTAAATTAAAAATGTAAATTTTCCATTAAAAACATATTTATTGAATGGCACTTCAAGACAACAGTCAAACATTCATAAAGACTCCTTCATGCTCGTAACAGGTGTTATGGCTTGTTTATTACAGTCAGTCTTATGCACACCTCTTGAATTAATGTGTTACCTTAATTTTTTTTTTGGATATTTAAAATGTCTTCCAGTTCCTGTGTTAAATCTTTGTTACACCTTAAAGTTTATCAATCTATTACAATGTGTTCTTGCATTATTAAGCCATGACTATTATATGATCTCAGAGCAATAATATTATTGTTTATCGCAATAACTTCTTGGACAATTTATCTTCCAACAAAATGAGTTGGTTGCAACCTGTGAACATTTCTCGGTTCAGTTCCTCTCATGAAAACCTGCCTCAGCTCGATGACTCTGGAGGAGCTGCAGAGATCCGTCTGTCAACAAGACAGCACTTAGTTGTGCACATCACAAATCTGAAAAAAGCTGACCCATTGTTTCCGCACTTTTCAGATTTTTAGATCCATGCTCCTTTTTCTTCCTGCAATTATGCACCATTTTATGTTGGTTCTATATATTGTCAGTTTGAAAATGTAAAATTTTGCGGCTGTGCAATGTGAAAAAGCCGACGGGTTCACAAGCGCCTCTTGGAGAACCGGGCCTCAACAGTTGTCCTACAGTTTGTACCAAGTGATCATATTCCTGAATGTTTGATGCTGTAACTGTTGGACAAGTGCCTCTAATTCCTGATTGCTGTGATTTATCTGAGCAGGTGCACAAAACGACTCTCCTTTTAAAAATTAGGGGTATTTGTTTCTCCTTTTTTACAGCCAAGATGTCGCGGAAAATTAGCTCGTCTGGTGAGCAAAAGCTTGATCTGGGTAAGCCAACAAATGAACTGAACAATTTTGTTGCTTTAACTTCTTTTTCCCCCCCTTATTTTCACAGGAATTATAATTCTTTTGTTTTATATTAACTTAAAGATGTAATATTTATATGAGAGTATTGCAGAGTGTTTGTGTGACTTTAAAAGTGCTGCTGTGTTTTTCACCGTAACTTGAGATGAACCCTGTGTGTGTCTGCCCCGGACGCAGAGGATCGCTCCCACCGCTGCTCCCCTCGGTTGTTTAAACGGCCCTTTGGTAGTATGAAAAATGGCAAGCTGGCGGCCAGGATGACCCTGAAGTTGAATGTGCATAGAACTAAGTCAGAACCGCACGGATGTGAGTGGACCGGTCGCGGCCAGACTTCGGCCGGAGTGGGATAACTCGTACTAATCCCCACAAACGAGGGCTTTTCATTGTGAAAATGGATAACATGTGACACTAATCCTCTCATGGTGATTGTGTCCTTTTTCTTTTGGAGGAGGTCCGTGTCGCTTGAGCACACGTGACGTCCAGAATCTTGCTTTTCCTGTTTCCAGTTTCTCCCTCAAGAAGAACTCGGGTGAAGGGCGATGTATTGGCTTTCACCCTCGCTTGGTTTTTCAGTAACTTTTTTTTTTTTAAGAAGATGATCTAACATGTGCTTCGGTTGAAGCTTTTCACATTGAGATTGTTGGATTTTAAACTAACAAAAGCAAATTGGGACAAAAGAAACGCATCTCAATGTCCAAAAGCCCTCTGGTCTGTCCTTAACAAAGGGTTTGCTGTGTGTTTTCTGCCTGGCAATTTATAAATGAGTCAGGAGGTGTGTTTTTACCAAACATCTAACCTGGTTTCCTTCTTGCTTGGTAACATGTAAACAAGCTTTCTGTTGCCGTCTAACTTGAATCACTTTCTGATTTTGTCTCCGTTTGGTTTTTCTTCTTTTGTTCATCCACAAACCTGCCGTCTAGACGGGAAGGATAACGCATTCACCCGCTCGCGTAGCTCAAGCGTAACCAGCATAGACAGAGAGTCTCGAGAGGCCATCTCCTCCTTTTACTTCTGCGAGAGTTTCCCCAGGAAGTCGGACAGCCTGGCCAGTCCCTGTCTGCTGGTGGGGACCACGCAGGGCTCCGTGATGATGGTGGCCCTCGGCCTGCAGCCGGGCGGCGATCAGAAGCTCCAGCAGCCGCTCAGCTTTGCCTCCTGTGGTGAGAAACCCAACGTGGGGCGTCACTCAAAAGTATTCATACCTCTTGAGCAAGGAAAAGCCTCATATCTTAATATGTTTCAATTAGGGCTTAAACAATTAATCTGGTTAGTAGTGATTAATTAGTTCTTAAAATCATTGTCAACTAAATTAGTAATTGATTAATCGCTAAATGGAGTTTACAGACTCAACAAAAAGCCATTTGCTGAAGGAACAATATATGCAATTGAACTGAAGTTATACAGAAAATATAAATTTTCCATTTAAGATTAAAAAAAACTCTTTAAATGTCATTCTTTAAAGCTTCACCCAGTCAAAATGACTGTAAAATAAATCTGTTAAGCACCTTTTGCTGTCTGACATGTTGAGGTTAAAGTATTATTTTAGCTGCAGATGCATCCTGTGCTACAAATGATCATGTGCTTATTTGTTCCCTATGTTATTCCATTATAGGCAATATAATGTTCAAAATAGGAATTGATTTATTGGTTTATTTGCATCTTTGAATAAATGTCAATATTATATAAATAAGGCCTAAATGAAAAATTAGCAAAATGTGGCAATTTTTCCATATGATTAATTGGTTAAATATCAGATTAGTTAATAGATTAATCAATAACTAATATAATTGTTGGTTCCAGCCCTAGTTCAAATTGGATTTTAAACGATTAGATCTGGGTAAGGTAAAGTTGGTGTGTCTTTGTGTAGTGTAAAGATATCATCATTCCCAATCATTTCTACAAATAAATAACAGAAAACGTCCTAAATTCATGTGTCTAAAATTAAGGCTTTAAAATGTCTAAAATTATTTGTTTAAAAAAATCTGATTTGGCCTTAAATACATTAATTAGAGGTCTTTAATTAATCTTATATATTCATATAGTTTGTATTTTTTGTGACTTTTTGGTCGGGCAAGAATTTGAGGCAGACTCCTTCATTGCATCCTGTGACCACGTCTAGCTAGCTGCTAATGTCCCCTAGCTAGCGTATGTTAGCAGCTGGTTAGAGGACAAATGTCATCCAGCCAACTGACCATACTAGTTGGGTTAACTAGCTGGGGTATATAAATTTAATAGTAATATACCCTAGAGAACTAGCCTGGGTGTATTATTTGTTCCTCAGTAGTTTTACATTTACATATATACTATGTTATTTTATATTCTCCTAGCTAGCTAGACGTTCATTTTTGCAACTGACTCACTTTTCTTGCCAACCTGTAAGATGAAACATAAATTCAGTGTAAAAAATCTTGGCACTTCGAGGGTTAAGACTGCAGAGAGCCATGTGTACTGTGAGAAGCACAAAGCTGCTCCCCAGAGCCACAAACAGACCCTAGAAATGTCACCGTTTTGATCCCCTGGTGTGGCTAAAGCTCCCTGGAAAAAGATCTGCGCTGCGGCTGCTAGCGCTGATCCCAGAGCAGCATTTGGTGCAACACCAACTCTGAGGTTGGAGATTTAGTGGATTTTAAACACGGTGGTCGAACAGAAAGCTCAGTCTTACTTACTGAAGAATTTGATTTCAACAAAGTTGTTGGAGTGGAGGAAAATACATTTGGAGGGAACAAAATGACAGCTACAGATAGCAACTATTGTCTTCAACTAAAGTGAGAATAGGATAAGATCTATAATTTATAGAAACTACATGTATATACAATTTGTAATTTTCTTTTGTACATTTTGCTTTATAGGTGTTAAATATTATTTTTAAAGGTCTTAAAACATCTTAAATTTGAGATGTTGAAACCTGCAGAAACCCTAATTCCTCTCGTGTAATGCTGTGTTTTGTTGTTTTATAATCCAAACTCACATTTCCAGGTACTTTGGTCCAACTCAAAGGAGGCATCCTGACCATGGCGCTGCTGGATGCTGCTGGAACTCTGCTGCCCCCTTCCTGCGAAGCGTGGTACGACCCCAACGCCTCAGACGAAGAGAAAGAGAAGGTCCGGAGGCGCAGGCCGGCCACGCCTCCGTCCTCACAGGAAGGCCAGGACTCCCAGTTTGCCGTGCTGTGTTCAGAGAAGCAGGCCAAGGTGGTGGCCATGCCGTCCCAAACCAGCATCTACAAACACAACATCACTGAGACCTCGTTTGTGCTGCGCGCCGACGTGGTGCAGATGGCCGGGACCTACTGCATCGCCTGTTTCTGTGCCAACGGCCACATTATGACCCTGAGGTATGCACCGGCACTCTGCAGTTTCGATACCTCTGATCAAAACGCCTCACCTTTCTTTGAATTTCCTGCCAAAAGTGTAATATGTGGTATCTGAACACAGCTAATGAAGTGGATTATAGAACTTGTAAAAGCACCACATCCCTCTGACATCTTTCCGTATGCTGGTTACAGCTTGCCCAGTCTGCGGCCTCTGCTGGACATCAACTACTTGCCACTGACAGATATGCGGATAGCCAGAACGTTTTGCTTCTCTAACTTGGGCCAGGCTCTGTACCTGACCTCCCCCACCGAGATCCAGAGGATCACCTACAGCCAGGAGACGTGCGACAACGTTCAGGTCAGGCAGCGAGGAAATCACCTCATAGGATTGCAATTATTGACAAACAACTGACTGATTTCTGTAGGCAGTGTTTATGAAGAGTGAGATCAGAAAGTCCTGTTCCTTTAAAATCTTTAAATGCTGTTTAATGTGGCATAATTAGTGAAAAACAATGCATAGACACCTAAAATAATTTCCAGAGCAATCAGAGGTCACCTGCTTTGTAGAAAAGAAAAATGTCTGCCTAAGTGCAAAGGTGGATAGCAACCAGTTACATTTATTGAAGTAACTTTTTGGAAAGAATTTACTTTTAGAAGTATTTTTTACTCTGCTTAGATTTTACTTTTACTTGAGTGATTTTATTATAAAGTATAAAGTTCATACTCTATTGACTGAGTAACTTTTGGTTAAAGTTTCAGAAGTTTCATGCTGAAAGAAATTTAGCCTAAAACTGAATTTGTGGTTTTTGAGTTATTTGTATGAATTATTTTCATTTTGGTTCTTAAAATACACATAACTTTATATTTTGGTCTGCCTGATGTAATTTTTAAATATCAAATGATTAATGTTACTCTGTACCTGGGTCTATATCAGCTCCTCTGTGAAGCACAGTGGTGGTGGTTTCATGCTGTGGGGAGGCTTCAAAAGGAAGCCTGAAATGAAATTTGATGGCCAATAATTGCACTGGATTGTGTTTTTTGTACTGACAGCTAAATATAAATACCCTTTTTTGTAGAAATTTGTTTTCTTTTTTCTTCCATCTTACAAATATGCTCCACTTTGTGTTTGTCACGTAAAACCTCAGTGAAAATCGTAAAGTTAATTTTTAACTATTGAAGGGCATATTGACGTTTTGGTAGGAAATTGTATATTATTTCAAATCCTGGGTTGCGTTTTTGTTTTTAAAGCCAACGTTTAGACTGAACATCCTGCGGGAGAATATATTGAAACGGACGTGCTGATGCTTTTGTCGTCCTCAGGAAATGCTCAGCGAGTTATTTACCCCTGTGGAGACGCCGGAGGCTCCGAACAGAGGCTTTTTCAAAGGCCTTTTTGGCGGAGGAGCTCAGTCTCTGGACAGGGAAGACCTCTGTGAGTGTGCAGCGAGCTTCGGCGTTATATAAGGCCGCTCTAACCTTCTGCTTCACATTTACATAATACCTCCACTCTGTTCTCAGCAGTTTTCCCATCAGAGATGCTTTCACTGCCCTTTGATTTCTCAATAAAAGCCCATCTAAGGACAAGTGCTGCGAATTAGCTGTTGCTATTGCACCATGATGCAAACATGGGACTGCTGTTTTATTCAGTTTGTCTATGTCGATGTGTGTCTGTCCCTATCAAATAAACTTTATAAAAAATAAAAAATAGACCAGTGAGCGTTGGCTCGCAACTACCAAGATGTTACCTTATGCGCAAACAAAGTCACTTTACTAAAGTTTGTCTAGAGAACATATTCAGTTTTTTATACACTTCGCTTTTTTTTTTGTTATCTAATGAAAATAAAATGAATCCTCTCAGAAACAAGCTTCCATGTTTCGATGCATCTGGTGACAACACATAAGGCCATTCCGGGGGGGGGGGGGGGGGGGGGGGGGGGGGGGGGGGGGGGGGGGGGGGGGGGGGGGGGGGGGGGGGGGGGGGGG
>CAEGAF010199102.1:0-12575 GCA_903067075.1 Micropoecilia bifurca | reverse complement strand
TGATGTCGAGGTTTGAGATGTTTTAAAATGTTTTCACATTTAATTTTTACTTTTAATAATGTTTCTCTAATCTTTTTCAAAATCTGTCTATTTTTGTTTTCATTTCTATTTTAAGTTGTCTAAAGCACTTTGAAATGCCTTGCTGCTGAAATGTGCTATACAAATAAAATTTGATTGATTGATTGATTGACTGATAATATGGAAAATAAATAAATGAAAAAATAGGTTAATGAAAAAGGGAAATTGAAAAGTGGTTAAATGAAAAAGAGAAATAAAAAATTGGGTTAATGAAAAAGATAAATGATTTATTTAACCATTTTTTAATTTATTTCACTCATTTTGTTCATTTTTTGATTTATTTTACTCATTTTTTATTTATTTTATTTATTTATTTATTTATTTATTTATTTATTTATTTAATTAATTTTGGCTGAAATGGCTCTCCATAGTCAGCAAGCGTCTTCTGGGCATCTGTCCAGTCAGCAGTCTCACCTATGGATCTCTTGGCTGTAATATTACCATTGTATAACATCCATACATTGAAAAAGATTAAAACAACAAACTGTTGTGAAATTCTAATTTCACGACACTGAATTTTGGGTTTTCATGATCTGACTGTCATAACCATCAAATTTACAAGAAACAAAAGCTTGAAATATTTATCTTTATGCATAATAAATCTAATATATAATGTATGAGTTTCACTTTCTGATACTGGACAAAAATATTGAACTTATGTAGAACTTAGGAATGTTTTGAAAACCAATCTTGTAGGTGCTACTGTGTGATGATCGATCTGAAGGGTAAGTGTGTAAATGACAGATAATCCTAAAAGGCCTCATTTTTTTCATCCATGTTGTAAATTTTAAGACTTGTGTTTTTATACCAGCTAAGGCAAATCATCACTTTGTATTTCTGTGGCATGCTTAAATATTTTTGGCATTTCTGTAGCGAAAGCATTTGTCAGCGGGTGCAGTGCATGCTACAGCAAAATATCAGCAAAAGAGAAATGCTTGGAAGTCTCTGGAAGCGCTGTAGGCAACAAGTGTAGCTTGATCTCAGCAGAAAGAGGCCTTCACTTCCACCTCCTGTATGTTCCACAGACATGACTAAAGAAGCCATGTCATCCTGACACACTGGCTGAAAATGGCTTTATCATTTTGATGTACTGCATATATACAAACACAGAACCTGTCACTGTGGACACTGGGTCTGGAGAAAGGTCTGACAAATACTATTTTGTACCATCTTCCCTCTAAATTCAGTCCATCCAGACAGTTGCTCTTGGAACACATTTTGATTGCACTGTTTTGTCATGTTAACAGACAGAGCTGTGAGTAAGCCTACTATAGCAAAGGATGATATCAGGACCTATTACAGTGCAGGACAGAGGATCGAGTTTTGTATTTCTTTGTTTCTACAGAAAAAGATACTTTCTTGACATTCAAAGAGATGGAAGGAAGATTCATCTGAGAAAAAGACTTATGCTAGTCTTCTTCTTCTGCCCATCATTGTTCTTCCAACAGATTGTTAGTTTGTCCTAGAGATGTGGCTCCTCTGTTGCCCTCGCTGTCAAGAGGTCTTTGTTCAATAACTCATCCTTTACCAACTCACTATGAAGAAGCTCAGACTGCTGGACAGCCAGTTCTGTAACCTGGTCTTAGACTGTAGATTCCTACTCATTCTGCTGTTCCTCATGTTCCAGAAAACTGTTGATTCAACTCAATAATGTTATGAACCACAATGTTCTCACCAGTGTCATTTTGATGCAGAACCAGACAGGTTGTATCTCCTTGAAGGACAACACACAAGGAGACGAGCTGGAATCTTTCACATAATCACCTGCTCAGGATAAAACATGAAGTTAGCAGAGCAGTTTATCCCACAACAGGGCCGTGCAAAGACCACCAAAGGGGCAGGTGCTCAAAAAAAGGGAACCTCTAACTGAATTCTAGGACAGACTATTAACAGTCACACAGTTTTCAGAGTTTAATAAACAATAATAAATTACAAAATTGTGAGATATACAATCAAAGCTAAGGAAAATCTCTATATAGAACATACAACAATGCTTATGCAAGATATTTTATTAGTACTTTTTTTCTGCAGGTCTATTTTGTTATGGGAAAGTGTTGCAATATTGAAACCTGCAGTTTAGCAAGATATGTAAATCAGAGCTGGACCACCAGACATATTTTATCTTTACTGAATTACACTATTAAAAATATAAACAAGGGCACAATGCAACCTTTTAGTGACTGTAATCTATGAAAAGAAGTGCTGCCTGTTTGCTACGCTTGCAGTGGAGATGAAGATGGTCCATTCAGGAAACAGAGCTGCAGAAAAAAACAAAAGCAAAAATGTAACTATTAATGCATGTCACCATGAGAAAAGACTACTGAGTTTTGCTTTAAAAACTTGTTTTAAAATTAAAATCACACATTTTTGTCTCATGAAGTGAAAAAATTATTTGCAAAACAAACTTATCATGTCATAAATCTTTTCTTGTTATTTTAAGTTTTATTTGTGACTCAAAGTTTTGCTTGTGATTCTACAACAATGTTAAATTGTAAAATAAACTATTTGACCCATAATTTTGTGCAAATTTTACTGTCATTTTAAAGTGTTTTGTCAAAGAGTTTTATCAAATAAATTTAACAAGCAAGGAATCCACATGTTCAAAGTATCCATGATGATAAAAAACCTTCCCACTTGCACACCTTTGATTAACACATTTTCAATTCAGTATTCAATTCTGTCATTTCTGAACATGTTTCATGTCAATATTTTCTCAACCTCTTTGACTTTGTATTCAGAAACAATAAGATTCTGAATCAGTAAATCTTATATCATATTACAATCAACTTATATTTTGGGGTACATATTTATAAGAGAATTCGGCTCCAGTAATATTAAACACTGCATTAATTTACCAGATGTGATCAATCAAAAAACTCTTACAAAACAAAGACTTTTAACTCTGTTAGTGACAGAATATTACTTTTTAGGATGATAACAAATATTGTTACATATTCCATGTCCAGATAAATGCAGAAAGTTGTGTCAGAAAAGGCATCCAATATAAAACCCAAACCAAATGAAATAAGACTGAAGCAAACGACCTGTGATGGACTGGTGACCTGTCCAGTCCAGACTGACCCCACCTCTCACACGCTGACCGCTGGAGATAGGCACCAGCACGACTCACTAAGGATAAGGATGCTAGAAGATGGATGGATGGATGGATGTATGGATTCGCTGTTGTGACCCCTGAAGGGATAAGTTTAATGAGAAGAAGATGTTGGAATTTAACTATATTTAAAAAGTACATGGGACATAGTTTATAAACTAAATAAGTTTAAATAGTTTAGTTTGAAATACTTCCTCATTTTCAAAAGCTTTATGTCTCTTTTCTCTGTCTATTCTGCAGCTGAATGTGGATTTGTGGATAAGACATTAAGGCTTAACAATGAAAATCATGACATTGAGCTTTTTTACATCTGGCAGGAAGAGCTTATTTTCTCTTGTACCTGTCATAGGTTGTTCAGTATAATAAAAGTCTCAGCTGAATGTCTACAATGTAAATGTAGCCTTAAATCAAAAAGTGCTTTATTCTGTGATGCACTTCCCCTTTAACTTTCTTTATCATCAAAAAACATGTCAAGTCCGTGTTATCTTCTTTCACTTTCCTCTCTGCCTCCTCCTTCCTCTCCTGATTCCGGTGAAACAGCAAACCCCGTGAGTGGTGGTGACAGGTGACGCTGTGGATGAAAGCCTCTGACTGCAGCTGCTGTCACCAAGCTCAGCAGAGGTGAAACAAGCAAATAAGGAAAGAGTTTGGTTGGAGGGGAAATGAACTAGGTGGAGATGTTAAGCAAAGCTGTGGACTGTCGCCTTCACTATACTGTGAGCTTCCAACTGTAGCAGCTGAGGACTGAAACGTGTCTTCAGTGACAGATACACAGAACGAGAAATGCTGCCCACAAAGCCAATCATTCTATCCTTAACACACACTCTTGTTAAGGACCAATCAATCAAGTACATTTGTATTGCATATTTCATCAAAACAGTTCAAAGAGCTTTACATCATAAAAACACAAAAATACACAGTCATAGAAGACACCATGCAGCAGAGGTCGCACTGGACTTTTTGTTGTTCATCATTTCGACTGATGGTGTCAAAAAAAATCCATCATATTCTATTTTTACAAGTCAATTTGTAAATGATATTGACATAGGCTATTCAGTTGCATTTAATTTTTATGTGGTTTAATTAACAGTCAGCCAGCTGAAGCACAAATCCAGAGTCAGTGTCAGTTAGTATTTGTTACCACTAAGTGAGGCCCCAAAAACTTATAATAAATCAAATTAAAAGACACCACTTTAATTATGAGAGCTTCACCTGCTGGGGCCTGAACTCACAACCTCACAACATCCTGCTGGTCCACATCTGGAGGAGAAACCTGCGCTAGGTAGTCAATCCAGTTGGATCTGCCTGATCCACTCCAATTGATTAACTTTAATTAGAGGTCAGAGACCAAATTAAACCCAAAATATTACTTTAATAATGATTTTACTTCTTTTGTCCACCATTTTAGAAAGCAATGCAACTTCTGTTATGGGATTTTCTTCTCCCTCCTGTGGTCTTAAGAGGTGGAGTCAATTGGACCCAGGAACATTTTACCCTGTGCATGGTGTCCAGGTGTGCAATTTTACAAGTTTTTTTTTATAGTTTACCTTCCCCCATTGTCCGACTGTGAAATCTGCTGCACTAATCCTGATCTTTGCACTAAGACCATGGAAGGGTAATGTCTTCCAGCTCCATTTGATCGCTTGTTGAAACCAGAGGGGGAGCCAAGTGCAAATCTTCTTGGATCACCTCCACCACTGTTGGAGCAGAGCAGGGCGGAGCCATGTGTACATTTAACTAAATGCGCACTGTAACAAGCGCATTGCACACAGTTACAATCTTTTTAAATTCTGCACTTTTATCTATTTTCTCCAGATAAACTACTTGTTTTGCTATTTAGGCTATAAATGGATTAACGCAGCACAGCTCTCTTTGGCTTTCTGTATGAACCGCCACACTGGAGACTGGAATTAAACTTGCCACATCAGTCAAAATTTTCCAAAGTGTTCTGTTCATAGCTCATCAATGCACTGTCAGCTTCCTGTCAGCATGATGCATTTAATCAGTGTCCATGTCAGAAATGATATTCAGAAAACACTTTTTTCTTGATTTATTTTAGTTGCCTCTGCTATGTACTCATGTGCACCAAGACGGGTTGTGAATTATAACCTGTCAAAATGATGAACAGGCTTCAAAATTTTCCACCTTTTTGATTTTTAAATAGTCAAATGTGGAAAATGTTCCAGTACGGTGATCCCTGTCATTCAGTTAACGGCTACAGAAAACCAGTAACAAACGTTACTTTTTATTACCATTTCCTATGGTTCTACAGCAGCTCTCAACAGGTGGGTTTTAGTCTACATTTAAAGGAACTCAGTGTTTCGATTGTTTTTCAGTTTTCTTTACATATGCAAAACACTTAATCTCAGAAGAGAAACAGAAGTGGAAAATAAACAGGAAATACGGATATGATTGTTCTTAGATCTTTTTAGAACAACTAAGAAGCTATTCACACAAGTAACATCCACCATTTGCTTTCATACTGAGCTAGTTATATTTTCAAAACTAAAAATAAAATGATAAAATTTTCTCCTCATATGATTTTGAGAATTATTTCTGCTTTTAGTTCTTCTCAAAACTGCTCTAATTCCACAGACAAAACACAGAATCAAAAAGCCTACGCCCATAAATCTGTCCACATATGTCACACATGTCGGACACACATGCAACATCCTCTGTGACGATTGGACATATTCCAGCATGTTACACATATGCATAACCACAAGGCTACTGTAGTTAGAAAATGCGTGACAGATGGACCAAACAGGGCTCTTAAAGCCTTTTCTCCTAGCAAAGCTCTGCTGGGATTCAAAGCGTAGGACCACTCTGACAAAAACATGTTGATAATAACCTGATCCCATGGAGCTGGGACAGGGCAGCAGCAGGGATGAGGCAGAGACATTAGGACAGCTAGAGGGGCTTGATGGAAAAGTAGTTTGGTTTCTGTGGCTGGGGAGAGAAGATGTCTGTTCAGATCCCAAGAGGTGTGGTCATGGCCAGATGGTGTCTGTGAATTTATGACCCGACTGTGGCATCAGAGAAACAAACATGCCTGACTGACTGAAAAAGAAACTTCTATTTGGTCAGAATACCATGTGTTTGGATAAGGTTGGATTGGAATAGAACTCTGGTTACTCTGGCGTTTTAATAACTAACAGTTTAGACACTTAGAAGATGAAATTTCAATTAACTAATTACCCAGATTACAATGTCAACAAAAAGATTTTTTACATACACAAGTTCCTCCAGTAACCTTTATTGACTCGTTTTTTGTGCGCCTGTAAATCTGAGACACATTAAGCTTTTCAAAACTAAAATAGTATCTCAATGCTAAACTTGTAGCCGTATCACAGATGTCCCCAAAGATAAGGTCAGCGTCTGCAGTCCACATTTCGAAAGAAGTTCCATGAATAATCAGAAGTTCCTGAAACACTGGAAATATGGATAAAGCCTTCCAAAAACAATCGCCAAAATCATTTTTTGCCAAAAGTTATTTTGGACAAAAAATAAAACAAAATCACTACTTCTTTTTCTGCAAAAGATGTTTTTGGGGAAAAATGACTTCATTGTTTTAGTTCATTTGAGTTGATTTGTCTATTTATTAATATGGCAGCCAAAGAGTTTTGGAATTGAAAATGTTGCTTATTATGTTGATTTATGTTTTTTGTTAAACTAGCAGTTAACATGATTAAAGTTTTAATTGAGTCCCACCTCTAATGATTATACACAACCTTTCTCAAAAACTGCTGAATTGTGAGGATAAAATCCCCAAATAATAGGTTGCAATATTCAGAACCAAACCTGATTCCTTTGAAGGTCTGTGGATTCAAACAAAAGATTTATTGAGTCAATTGATTTAACAGAATCTCAGTCCATGCTGAGCTCATTCTGACAGGTACCAGTGCTTTGGCATCACACCTGCTTCCTGGCTGCCATGGAAACTCTGGAAACTTCTCATGGAAAAAAAGAAAAACCTGTGGACTCTCACTTTCAGGAGCCGCCAGCAAACAGAGCCACATTACATAGTGCTTCCTTAAAAGTGCTGCTCCATGCTGCTCACAAGCTCTGATAAATAAATCAGTGCTCCACCACACACACACACACACACACACACACACACACACACACACACAACCCAGACACACTGTCAACATCCTTCTTCCATTGCCCTCTGCAGTTATTTCACTCTTGTGAATAATGCATTAGCTAAATGCTTATGTTGAATTATTAGGATGTTTTATTCAGGCGCGGACCAGGGCTACCTCTTCTCTCCACATTAAGGACAGCTTTGGGGTGGGGTTGGTGGGGGTAAGGCGTCTAAGCTCTTCAGTGCAGTGGAACATAATTTGGATTAATTAGTAATGGTGACTGTAAGGTGCTGGAAATGTTACATTAATGCAGACATGCTGGTTGAGGCCCGTGGAGCTTCCAGTGGTCCCATCTTATCTACAACGGGTGTATAGTTCAATCCTCAGGCCACCGGATCGGCAAGCAGCTCCTCAGCATCCGACTCCTTCAGATGCTCAGCAGACTGACGTCCTCTCATTAACCTGGTGTGGATTCCACAGTGAACCTCGATTACTGCAACGCTGTTTTCACTGGACTACCAAAAACAATCAAAGACAGATTCAGCTTCTTCAGAATGTCACTGAGTCATTACTGAAACTAGAGATCAGATCTCAAGTCCTTCACTAACTTCCTGTCGATCAAAGAAGAGTAGTTAAAATCTCACTAATGGTTTACAAAGCCTGAACTACAACGCTGATCTTCTCCACCACTATAAATCATTAAGACCTTTAAAGTCGTCTGAATCAAATCGTTCCAAGAGTCAGCAGCTTTATGTTTTTATGCTGTTCTCCCATCCTGAGCACTTTTACAGTGAAGTTAAGAACATTTTTAGTTGCTGCTGATTAACCTTAAAAAAGTGGAGGTTTTATGTTAATACAGAATGCTTCTTTGTATCCACACTTTGGATGGTCTCAGGTTGAAAAGTGCAATATAAATAAGTTGTGTTGCTTTAATATCATGAGCATCTGAGTTGTTGAACCCTGGTGTCCACTGAAGCTGCCCCAGAGCATCCACTGGCCACGACTGGACACCTCACAGCTGTTCTCCCTCCTGGAATGATCTTACAAATGTAGCTTTATCAATGAATGCATCACAACATCCAGCCAACATAATAAGGGGATATAATACCATTACATCTGAATATTAGCTACACCCACTTACTTTGAAAAACTTCATACCTATAGGATGTAAAGTTTTCTTTTGATTCTTTAAAGACATAATTTAATATAATTTGACTATTTATTTTCCCCTTCTTGATTATTTACAAAATTGTGTGAAAAAAGTCTTATGTGTCAAAAGATTCCGTATGTACATCTGTGTGTCTCTGTGTAGGATACACTGATCTCAAGAGGAAAGGAGGAGAGATACACTGTACCAGGTTGTAGCTCTGTTGCTCATTTCCACCTGTTCTCCTCGACACTCTGGACCCGAGAACAAACTAATGCTGCTGTTAGGTCAATTGGAGTTGAAGCTAATGTCCTGGTTTCAGTAAATGAATCTGATGACCATAAACTGTTCGCTCACATGATGGTAAAGAATGTAGAGAATTCACTGCTTTAACTCCTTACTTACACTGTGAAATTGAAAGAAATGTTCAAAGAATATTTGGTAATTATTCCCACAATATGAAATAGTTAAATAGTCAAAAAGAATGCAGGACAGCAGTGATGTGTGAGACCTTGTGGTGGATCCTGATACCACATCGTGTTAGTATTTGTTTCTTTATTAGTATAGCTTATAATCTAAGTTTATTTCATTTAGACATACATTTTCTGATGGGTGACAGACACTTTAGATAATGTCTGTCTGAATGTATTACTTACACTTGTTTTAGTTTGAGGTGCTGCTGATATAAACCAGCTGGAAGAGGAACCTGGATCAAACCACTTTCTGAAAGACTGAAGTGGGGGGAGACTTCAAGTTGATTTTAATTTTGTCACTTAAATATTCACTTATTGTTTGTGCAAAGTTAAAGTTAGTTTACTTTATTTGTTTCATAGGATGCTTTAATTAATCTTGTATTTACTTGTTCTTTTGTTATGAGGTGCCTCCCTCATGTGGTAGACTTAGGTAACTCCACCGCTATTTAAGCAGCTTTTTGTTCTTTGTAGGTCAGTTATGATTGTTTTCTGTTCAGTTGACCTCAGTTAATTTAGATCCAAATTTGTTACTTATCCTTTGATTTATTCTTGCTTTAAATCTTCATACTTAGTTAATGATTTTCTTTGAAGAATTAAATTGAAACTTTTTTCTACTTTGAACATTTTTTGTCCTCGTTTGAGTCTGGTCCCTCACAGACCCTCAGGGGTCAGTTTCTCTGGTTGCACTACTTTCCCATCAGACTAAAAGCTACAGTTAGCAAAGAGTGTGACCCCACATGAGCTTTCAGACAGGAACACAATCTGCTGAGTGTCTGATGGCCCGGGAACACAGCCGCTCCCTGTTAGGCAGCGCGGAGCATCGGGACGTCCGGCAGATGGTCAGCTGGAGGGCTGCAAATGTTCCTCACTGGTTCGTTCACTAAGGACAACTGAAAAACACAAACTCTACTTAAAATGGTAAATGGGCTGAACTTATATAGTGCTTTATCTGATCATTTTTTTGACCACTCAAAGCGCTTTACACTAGAACCACATTCACCCATTTGCACTCACAAATGCTCACACATTCATACACCCAATTTGGGGTTGGGTGCCTTGCCCAGGGGCACAATGAAATGTGGAGGAGGAAGCTGGAATTGAACCTACAACCTTCTGATTGCAAAACGACTACTCTACCCACAGAGCCACAGTCGCCCTACTTAAGGGTGATTTTACCTGTTTCCTCAGGAACATGATGTAGAAACAGTTTTTTTTAAAACAGAGATAAAGAAGTGGCTTATTAAAATTGTATTTAACAGATGGCTGTGGGTTTAGATTCAGGACAAACAAGTGGACTGAAATTTGGAATTAGAAGAAAGAATTTATAATCAACACATTATGCTTTCATCAGAATACATCTGGATTTAATAAAAACGTTATTCTTGTTAGCTTGTTTCTGGTTCAGTGTTGACTGCACTGCTAAATGATTATCACAACACATGACTGGTAAAGATTGTTAAAGTGGGTGTTAGCAAAAACAGAGTGATGAGATCTGGAGGCAACACGAAAACATCAAAACCAATCAAAGCAACACGATGATGTGAAGACAAACAGCAACAGTCGTCAGCAGCTACGTTTTCAGGAAATATTTTGTTTGCTTTTTGTAAGGTGATATTTTATAATATTTATAAGTCATGTTTATGGTTGATCCACTTTTGTCATTAGACTATTTTGGTTTAGTAATTATAATGACCCACTTAAATAATATTCAATATCAGAATTTGTTGTATGATTTCACACAAACCAAACTTTTTATAATTAGTAAAGATGAAAAACTAACTATGTTAACTTCATATTCATATAACAACACAGTAGCATCCCAGCTCATGTAGATTAAAACAGAATCCACTGAAACACTTCACTGGCTCAGAGTTGACATGAAGTTGGCTCCACCCCCGTGATGTCAGAGCAGTCCTCTCCCAATCATTCCAGGGCATTTATCAGCAACTGGCCAATCAGTGTCACTAGTACATGCCCCTTATCTAGAGGAACTGACCTCTGTTAATATTGACAGTATTTATCATAGCAAACACCCTGCAGTCAGAGAGATTTTGAGCAAAATAATAGATAATCATGCTAAAAGTTGTCAGTGGGGAATATGGCAGCATTTGATGCTAAAAAAAAAGATTCTTAGAACAATCGTTCATACATAAAGGTTGGTTGGAATACCCCAAAGTTATATCCCAATCAGAGTAGCATAGTGTCAACACATTTTAATTTAAGTAGATGTACTTAAGCTTTAATTAAATAGGTGTGAAATGTATTTGGTAGAAATGTGTCCTCAGACAAACAAAAATATAAAAGTTACATGAAAATTCTGGTATGTTAAAGAATATTACCAAAATATTTATAAAAAATGAGGAGTTAAGTTCCAGTCAGTTTAGTGGGGAGCACTTAAAAAAACAAATTAAACAAAAACAGATATTTCATAATTTGATATATTAATTGAGCTAAAGAGTCGCTTGCGCCTACAGAAATACAGGTTGCAGAGCCCTGACCTAGCAGATGGAAAGTGTGATCCTATTTCGATACAGTAGCTAAAATAAGCCTAAAGTTAAATGTAAAACTAAAAGCAAATAATGTCAAGTTGAAGTAGTAGAAGAATGTAGCAGAGTAAGGAGAACTGGTCATTTTTAGCTTATTACCGTTGACCAACCCTTCTTGCTTTTGTCATTGGCCAAAAGTTAGGTCATGTATTAACACTGTAATCTGTCTCAGACTGTCAGAAACCTGCAGGAGGAGCCAGGTGAACAGTCCGGTGTGGCAGCCTCATACACACACGTCATACCACAAAGACACATGACACGTGTGTTTTCTTTGGAGGTGTTAATGTGTCAGAGTGTGTACACACAGCTCTGCCTGAGAAATGGAGAAATGAGCTGATCCCAGTGACTGGGATGACTAGCCTTGTAACATGATGCAAAGATGGGAATCAGAAAGCAACACATGAAGCCCAATGGGAGGCCTGAGGGTGAGACACATGTAGTGATTCATGCTCCAAACAACTGAAAGAGACAAGTAAAATTCTGAAAATTGCAATTTTGATTTTGATGAACATTTATTTCTTTATCCAGTAAACACAAGGGAAAAAGTACAAAAAGTATAGGTTCCTGTCCAAAATATGACTTTGGTAAAAGTCCAAGTCACTGACTGAAATGTAATCTACACTTAGGGGTTGCACCAATTAGTCGACTAGTCGATTCTTTTCTCTGCAATAACTTTTTTCTGGGTCAGTCGACTAGTCGCAATTGCGTGACAAAACAGATTTTTCCAAGGAAATGAAAGAAGATGGACTAGGTGAGTTCGCCAGAAAGCTCAAACTGTATAAAAATGTAAATAATTTAACAAAACGAAACTGTAAATTACAGCACAGGCTACCGCAATAGGGGCGATGTGTGGCACGGTGGTTAACGCGGCGCCCCGCATACAGAGGCTTTAGCCCGCATCAATCAGGAGTCCGACTCCCGTCCTCCATCCGCTGGACCCGCTCCGCTCTCTTTGCTCCCTTACAGTCAGATAGCTATTAAATAAACTAGTGCCGAAAAAATACTTTTTCTACCGGAGTAATGTGGGCAGTGTTGTATGAAGTACTGAAATCTCAGAGTCAAGTAAAAGTATAGGTTCCTCTCCAAAATATGACTTTGGTAAAAGTCCAAGTCACTGACTGAAATGTTACT
>CAEGAF010199070.1:0-49182 GCA_903067075.1 Micropoecilia bifurca | reverse complement strand
TATATATATGATCAAAAATGGCTGACTTCCTGTTGGATTTAGGGTAAGAATTCAGGAGATTTTTTTTTTTGTTTGACCTGCCAAGATTTACATGTACATTTTCATAGTTCGACATGAAACCGATATGAAGGAAACACCCCAATTTTTTGATCACAAGAAAGTTGTGGATCCCCCTTTGTTTACACTGTAAGAAAATATTTTCTACTTTCGACACTATAATTGGTATGTGATTTAAATCCAGAAGAAACTGGACAATAACAATATAGACGTCGAAAGGTATCACACATTTAAAATAAATAAACCAATGACTACCTTAATATGCCATTAATCATTTAACATAATAAATCATTTATTAAAAGTACATAATGCAGTACATATTTTTATTATAAAACATATATTTTACTTTGAGAATAATGTGTGGTTATTACATGTTTATTGATTTGATGGTTATCAGATAAAACAAGGAGCTCCAAAGGTGGAACAGTGCAATCAAAATAAATAATTCACTGATTATTTATTTGGGTAAAAATGCAAATAACAAAGACATATAATTAACATGGTAAATATGTCAACTTTAATTACAGGCCTTTAGTCTTTTAATTCATTCACAGCTGTGTGTAATAACGCTTACAAGGACAGTATGTTTTTGTTTTTTTGTTGGTTTTTTAGTAATAGATGTTCAATAAATGTTTAATTTACATATTAAAAACATAACTATAACCCCATATATATCATGAAAGTTATTTTTGTTATTTTATCATCTATCTGATGATTTGTGTTTTTTATGTTAAGTACTTACAGTAACCTCATGCCAGATATAAGATCAAGCTTAACATATATTCTTCTAATTCTCTCTTAATTTCTATTGTATTTCAGTGATCATGTTACACCACAACAAACTGGTATGACATAGCTACATAGGTGAAGTAATTTCTAGAAATGATGCCATGTTTGTGAGGAACTTGCTAGAAAAGAGAAATACAAAGATTACATCAGAAAATAAAAACTGTTATCAGGTAAATAGTGGTTGTTGATGTGTATTTAACTAACAATATGTCTTTTTTAGCATAGGTGAGGCACCAAAACTGACTCTAGCCCAAGCCCCCAAATTTTCCTCTATCCGGCCCTGGTTGAGTCTTACCTATCAGAAGTAGCAGTCAGGGCTACATCAATGCTCCAATTATTACAATTGATCTTAAAATTATTTAAATTATTGCTTAGTCCACTGCATCAAGAACCAAAAACAACTAAAAATGTTTGATTAATAGCTTTTAGCTATTAGTATTTCATTATTCATAATTTTCTTTTATTCATTACATATTTCATTACATCTTAATAATTATTTGTTAATGCTTTTAGTGATAATAGATGACATAGTGACACCTTTGGCACTCAATACCTTTGCCATGTCTTTTGCAGTTTATTCCCATCCAGTCTGCCATACACGCACCAAATTAGCTAAATATTACATCTAAATTTTAATTATTTTTCTCCCCCAAATCCATTCTGTTTTCCCCCTCTTTCCGTTTTCTTACGCCAACTAAATACTCAAGGCCTGTATCAGAAGCAGAATTACTCTGAGCTGTTTTTAGCATTATCATTTTATCTGCTTTGTCAGCTCCTTAGATCTATTTTTCATTATATTGGCTAATGTTTCCTTAGATCTATTTTTTGGGATGGAGGGTGTTATTGCATCCTACTTTCTTGACAGGTGTGATGTCCTCTGGGACGCACCTGAATTCCTCACTGGCAGCAGAAGACTGAGCTGGGTTTTTTTAGTTTTTATTTATTTTATTTTTCCTATTTTTTTCCCCCCTCTCTCAGCAGCAGCCAGACTGGACACAAATAACAGACTTTGAATTGGATGCTCCATTTCCACGTCTTGTTTTAGTCTAGCTGAACCTTTAAAAAGATCCAAAAGAGGGATTTTTTAACTGAATGTTTACAACTAATAAAATGGTGTTTTCTATTGGTTATTTAAAAAAAGGACATCTCTTTAATTGAAGCCAGAGCAATTAATATTTTATGTATCAAATAATAAACAGGTACGACACAATTATATAAAAAGCAAGAAAATGATGAAATAGCCATTTTAAAAACACCTTATCGCCATCTGAAATATATGTTAAAATTAATAGCGGAGTCCATGCCTGCTAACCCTGTTAGCTGGAGGTGCATATCAGTGATGAGCTCAGCAGCTGTGACTCAGTTACCTTATCAGATCAGTGGGGAAAATGCAGCTTCTGGTATCTGCCAGAAATTTGATGCTGCAATCACACACACACACACACACACACACACACACACACACACACACACACACACACACACACACACACACACACACACTAACAACAACAACAAAAAAGAAACATCAATTAATTCAGCTCTAGCTACAAGAAATTGAGCTAAAACATCCATGCAGGTGACACTTGCAGTCTTGCAAAATCAAGCAGAGCAAGATCAAAACACGAACACAGAATTGTTGATGAAGAAATATTGTCTGACGCCTTCATGCTGTAAGACGCGAGAAAACTAAATATTATGACACTAATTCCTCTGTATCTTCTGTCAGCGGGGTTGTCAGGGAGAACCGATGGGGAATCATTGTGCACGCATGCAGCAGCAAAACGCTGGGAGTCGGCTCCCAGACGCGCCCATGCAGGCCAGGCGGCTCCAATAAAAGCACACGACTTGCGCTCAGCGATCGCTGATGGGCTTTATCTGGATGAGGTGAAAAGCAGCGTTTGTGTTGGCTGGCTGCAGCCCAGACAGCGACGTATGGGGAGGGCATGAGGGGAAAAGAGAGAGAGGCGTTGCAGGCACCGGTTCTCATCCAGTCTTGTCTGTGTTCAGGCAGCTGATGGAGGAAGAAGAGGCACCCTGCTGTTCAGGGGCCCTCAAAATCTGGACCCCGCGCATCCCAGACCAAAGCAGAGGGGGCTCCAAGCTGGCCTCCACCCGGATTGCCTCAGCAGGTACCGGAGGGTTTACTGGGGGGGGGGGGGGCTGGCAGGCAGCGTGTTATCACGCGTGCCGTGGAGACACCTGCCTCTGATGCCGCCCCAGTGATTCTAATCTACAGGACCCTTTAATAACAAGATGATAGGCTTTTGCTGCTGCTGCTGCTGCTGCTGCTGCCCCCACGGCTCAGGATGAGGGAGCAGACACTTGCTCGGCGTCCGTTGGTGTTATTTATGTTTGCTGTGGCTTTTGCGTGTTCACCTCTGCCCCTGGTGGCGACTGCTTGGTAAAAAAAACCCCCCAAAGATCCGCCACTCTCATCTCAAGAAGGAACACCGGCGTCTGATCCCATGACAGCCCTGAATCATGAATTTACTGATTTCCAGTGAAGCCATCACTTCTTCTGTCAAAAGAAAAGAAAAAAAAAATCAAAGTTTTAGGTTATAAAATGTAAAACATATCTAACTGTGTGACCTCACTGGAAACTTTGAAGGGATTTTTGTTCTCTTTGTCCTTCTGAAGTGTCAAAAAGAATATATTTGAGGCGTAATTGTTTTTTTTCCTCAGTTCATGTGTTTTTCTTTAGGTAAATAACTTTTCAGCAGTGTTGAAAGACAAAAACATTACAAAATGCACAATTAAATCATTATGTATATATAACTTTGTTCTTCCTGTTTTATGTGTTGTTTTGTACATGATAAAAGTTTGTTTTACCATTTTGTTTTTTCCTCATTCCTAAAATTTGATGACTTTCATTCCATCAGCACTCTCCACATTTAATCAGGTCTGTTTTATTTAAATCAGCCTTGTTTTGCAGCTGTGGCACACATTTGTGTAAAATTCATGAAGTAAATAATTTTTTTTTTTTTGCAGTTATATAATCTTGCATTGAAAACCCAACCTCTAAGTGTTAAGTTAATCATATTTATTGGGCTGGGAAACAACCGCTAGTTTCCCGTTCTTAGTTCTCAGTCTGTCATTGACGGATTTACTGACACGTTTTGAGCCACAGCCATGTTGCAGGGTCCGGTGCTTTAGCTGAGTCTTGTTTATATATGTTTGCAGATGTTCTCATTTTTTTCTCAGCAGTCCTCTGGCAGTCTGGCTGGTCAGGTGTTGCTGCAGAAAAAGGGCCCAAAAGCTTCACAGTTGGAATGAGTTTCTTTTCTTGAATGCTGCATTTGTTTTATGTCAAACAAGGCCTCTGTTCTGATGTATAAGTAATTTAATTTTAGACTTGTTTGTCCTGGTCTTTGTCTATGTTCTTCCAGGTCAACTTCAGATTGGAATTAATTTTTTTCTTACAGATCAAATGCTTTCTCCTTGCACATTTCAAGTCAAGTAAAAGTTTTTTTTTACTAAAGCAGGCTAATCACTTAAAGCTGTTTAGTAGTCTAAACAGCTGAATAGAGAGTGGAATAAAACAATAAATCTCAACACAGTAAAATAATAGCAATCATTTCCAATGGAAGTTAAACTCCTGTTGACTATTTCTAACTGTACAGACATTTAAAAATATCACCTTAGTAAGTAGTGATCCTGGACTTCCTGTTTCTCTGTTTGTTTGTTTGTTTGTTTTTTTTACCAAAAACAATCATTACAATATGACGTAAATTGCAATATTCTTTGTTTTACCCATTTTTTAAAATTGAAAAGATAAGAGCACATGCTATATAAGTAAAGCAGAGGTGTAATGATGCTCATTATTCCAGAAATGGCTACAAGAGAATAACTTCTTGCCGAAAACTTGTCAGAGCATTAATTAAAACATTTTAAATAACCGCAAAGTTGTCCTACGTTTATCTCGTCACACTGAGCAGTATGGCAAAAGAGGTAAAATACAATATCCAAAACTCACTATTAAAGAACTGCAGCATTCATTTCATTGTCAGATCTGCTACTGCAACAAAACATGGATTTATTTGAAAGGTTTTTATACATGCTTACCAAACCGAGGTTGCAGTGAAATACTGAAATCATAATTGAAGAAGTTCTGAGGCAAATCCCTGATTTTTAGAGGATGGGTTTGCACTTTAATTCATTCTCTGATTATATTACAACTACAGATTTTGAAGCTACGAGGTCGTTCAAATCGACTGTATCCAAATAGTTCTCCAAGTATGAAGTATAAGTTTTGCTTAAATAAGTATTTGTAAACATTTTCACTTTCCAACATCGCTAATTCGTTCACAACTACCACGCAGGCAACGGAAACTGCGTTCTTTCAAATTTGCAGCACGAAACAAACAAAACCAACAACAACAACAACAAAAAAACATTTGTGTCTAACTAACTTTTACCTCGAGCATCAGCAGCACAGTTCTCTCCCAAACTGTTAATTATCCATCAAGCATCCATGGTGCCAGCCATGGCTAGTAAAAAGGTCCCTCATTAGTTGATTAACATTTTACTGCTGGACATTTTCTGTCTTTTTTTGCTCCACACAGACACACACACACAAACTTAGCTTGTTTTATGTAACATGTTTATTACTGCTGGTTTTTTCCCCTCCCTAAGTGGAACTCTCTGTTTAACCTCAGCTGCTTTTAGTCGAGTGTAAATGTTCCCCATTGTTGGGACTCATGCTGTATAACATATTTGCCATTTGCTGACAGAACAGCTAATGTAAATTTAACCAGTGGGATAATACAGCAGTTAGCTGCAATTACTGCAAAACTAATGGTGCTTGTCATTACTTTTAAAACAGGGATTGGAAAGCAGAATTATCTGATTATGGGCAGCATGTTTCATGCTGTAGATAATTGGTAGAGTAAAAACAAATCAGAAGATGAATATATGTAAATGTCAGTATTCCTCAAATTGACCACTTATCGTTGTTCCCGCTTGTTTTGCACGTTGACGCTAAGGCGCAGTATAGTCATATATGTTTCTTCTCGTTACTATAATAGAAAATCAATTCCCACAACAGAATATAGTGCTTTAAAAATAAAAGGTTGCTTATAGATTCCTCTTTAAACTGCTTGGACAAACAAAAATAACGCACAGAATGTTGTAGCCGTTGTTCTCCTGCTGGTGGTCAGTTATTGATGACATATTGCACAGAAATCAACAGATTATCAATCACAACACCACAATAAAGAAGGCCGTGTGTCTGCATAAAATCACAGGTTTTCTTTGGGTTAAAAGTTTATTAGTCAATATTTAAACCTTCTGATCAATTCGGGCCATACACGCTTTTTCATAACCCAACATGGCGGAACTGAGTGTCTCCAGATCCTGCCTCCCCGGCATCGTGGGAAACGTATCGTGCGGCTACGTCTGCTGTCTCCCGCCACCTCCAAAACAAACAGGCAAGCGTTTTTCAGAAACAGACGCGATAGTCATTAATCAAGGTCACAGGCACGACCCCGGACTCTCTAAACGTGGAATCCACCTGAGACGAGGCGACTTATATGTACGCTCTGCTGCTGCAGGTCTGCAGGCCAACACACACACACACACACATACACATACACACACACACAGTCACCTGTCCGTCATGGCAGCATCTCGCAGGGAGAGGCGAGCCAAGCCGCTGCCGGCTAGCTGCTAAATGTTACTGAAAGGTCAGTGCTGTGGAAGCCAATGGGTTGTTGGTTTGAGAAATGTTTTCACACCGGCTTTGCAATGAAGGCATCAGGCGTCAGGTTGCCAAAGGGGATTTTTATTCTCTGATTCATGTCTTAATGCAGGAAGGAAGTTGCGGTGCTGGCTTGTCAATAAAACGTAGGTATTTCATTGTTTCACTGTTATTTTACGATTAACCAACACAAAGTTGTTGATACTTGTAAACTGAGAAAAATAACTTGTGACTCAAGCAAAAATCCAAAGTGAAATACATGTCAGCCTCCCCCGCCCCAAACTCTTTTCAGTAAACAGAATCCGGCTGTGTGTAATTTAATCTCAGTACTAATCCAACTGTTTTATGAAAGCTGAAATGAGATGGTTTAGATCAAAGTATATTCATGTTTTTAGTCCACAGTTAAATCCAACTGAGAATATTTGGCGTAGTTTGAAAGATGGGTAACACTTTATTTGATGGGGTCTGCATAAGACTGACATTACACCGTCATATGAGGGAGTCTTTATGAATGTTTATGACAGTTGTCACGAAGTTTCATTTGGTAAATAATGACACTTTTAATCCAAAATTGCTCTAAAAGTTGCTTTAAAAGTCCACTAGAAGTGCTGACTTTGTATTAAAGTGTTATATACAAAATAGTGCAAAGTTAGAACTTCTAATGGACTTTTAAAGCAACTTTGCAATAAAAATTTCATTATTTACCGAATCACACTTCATGACAACAGTCATAGACATTCATAAAGACTCCTTCATGTTCATAACAAATTTTCTGTCATGTTTATGACAGTGTCATGTCAGTCTTATGTACACCCCGTCAAATAAAGTGTTCCCAAAAGGTGATCCAGAGATGAACAGAAATTATAAAAATATTTTCCAAACCGCATGGAGAGACATATTACATGCCACACTTTTCAGATTTGTATTCTTTTCCTTCCATTTCAGAGTTACGAGCAACAAGCCTAAATCTGAAAAAGTGCTAATAGTTTTTTCAAGAGATTCTTCTGTAGTCACAGTATATAATTAAACCAAATGATGCGTTATAGATAGATTAATCTCTCTGCAGCTCTTTCTGAGCTTGACCTCCCATCTAACCAACAGACATAAGTTCTGATCTCAGTCTATCAGTCATAATTAAAAGTTCTTCGCAAATTTGAGATGCTGTAGGTGTCAAATCATGTCCTTCTAAAAGGAAACTCACACAACAAACTCAATCTCAGACCTCTTCCCCAGAGCCATACTGAAAAGCAGACTAGAGAACAAACATGAAGCTTCCTGCTGCCCCTCGCTTTGTGTCCTTAAAATGGTTAGCTTTCCTTTTCTTGCAGTCGTGTGAGGTGGACCCTGCACATCTATGCTCTGCTAATGGGGAGGAACTCCTTTCTGATTTTTGGTGAAGAGGTTGAGAGCATCTTATAGAAGCTACTTCCTCAAACAGGAAGCAGGAGTTGCTATTGTGAGAGAAGAGAAAGAGGCAAAATGCGTCTGCTTCATTTTTCTGACAATGGGGATTTAATTAAAATCACAGCGAGCGCAAGTTGACCTTTTGGGCTGTTCCGAAAGAAGAGTCATTATGTCCATTGTGTCTTCTTGAAAGTTTCTGTTTAAGTTGGGTTTTGAGAAGTTTTGAAACTATTTGTCAGTAGAATTTCCAAGGTAAACAACATGAGTTAGAAAACTCACAAATAAAACGCAATTACTCACACGCTAAGCTCATTTGAACTTGACATTGCTGCTCATTTACTCACGTATAAAGTACAGTTTGTCTGTATTTAACGGTATAAGATGTTGGAAAGGACCAATCGCATCTTCAACATCTCCACTTGTTACCGAGCGACGCGACCGAGCCGTGACCTCGAGTCAAACGAGTCACATCTCTGCGTAAATCGAAGCAACGTCGTGTTCATTTGGTCGTGGTTTTATTAACATAATGGGAGATGAGCCCATTAATGAGATTTTTTTTGTGTGCAAAACGAGACAAAAGGAAGCTAAACATCATCCAAGGTTAAGCTGAGAGCAGGTTATAGTGGATGCAAAGGATCTTTTCCGCGTCGTCTCACATTACAGTCATTATGTTTTCATAACATAAGCAGGAAAACGGCATCCAGTCACTTGATTGGTGTGTGAAATATATCCACTTGTACACAAACTCTAATATTATATCAGAAACATTGAGGCTTCCTCCGTTTTGTTGAACCAATACGATAAAACCGAGGTTTTTATTTTGTTATTTATCGAAAGAAAATATAGAAGAAATGTGGAAAATGACCTCAGTGTGAGAGACAACAGTATGTTTCCACTTTGCACAACACAGTCAACGAACAGTAACATGTTACTATACATGCATCTAAATGCAAAATGCTGAAAAAGCCAGAGGACACAGTAATGTGTGTATGGATCCATTCGTTTGCAGATTGTGTTTGAAAAACCTTTAAAACGTTTTTTTATCACAGTTTCACACTTATTGGTTCCCCTATGATGTTTCACAAGGTCAGAGCATATGGAGAAAGAAATCCTGTTTTCAAAATCTCTCTTCATTTTTGTTTACAACACAGATTTTCTGTAAGATTTAGATTTAGGACTTGAATGTTGGCGTTATGTTATGTGAACCGTTTCTAAGTTGATTTGGCCAAATATTTTAGATCATTTTCTTCAGCTTTTTACTAAAAATTCTCTGGTGTGTCCAAAGCTGTCTTTAAAGCCAGGCCCCCAAAACACCATTCTCTTCTCTTTGTCTTAAGGCTAACTTCACCTGGACTGCCAAAACGCTCAATGTTCTGACCAGAGATCACTCTTCCATGAAAAACACTCTTCATACCTACCGCAGACTCTCGGTCCGGACTTGAGCTGATCTCCAAAGCCCAATGCACCGCTCTGCAAGAACAACGGAGAAATGTATGTTGATATCAAGATCAAGAATTCACGACATTTCATGCATCACAAGCAATCAAGTGAAAAAGCTCCTTTTAAGCCCTGCTAGGTCCCACCCACTGCAACATATGTACATAGTGGTTGTCAGATACCACGCGAGAAAAAAGTTCTGCCCAGATTATGTGTCAGGAAGGAGCTGCGAGAACAGAATGATGTCCTTTTGTTCGTGCAGCCCTGGGTAAGAGAACAAATGTCTCTGGTCTTGTTTGGGTCTTTACACATGAAAATGCTTTGATCTGAACCCTTTCAAGTCTATTGCAGCTTGTATCAGGGTTTCTTTCCATGACAGCCCTGCAATAAACTCCGTCCATCTTCCTATCAACTCCAACCAGCTTCCCTATGCCAGCTGAAGAAGAGCAACCCCACAGGATAATGCTGCCTCTGCCATGTTTCAGAGTGAGGATTGGATGTTTAAGGCGATCAGCAGAGACAAGCTGCTTCTCCATTGTCACTGTAGATGGTTCTAGTTCGGTTCTGGCCAACTAGACATTCTCTCCAGTATATGGGAGTGGAAATGGGCAGGGATGTGGACAGGAATGTGGAAGCAGTGGTCGATGCTCCGATGGTGTCATTTTGCATGTCTACCTTCAGGAGGCCTAGTTTCTCCAAAATCTCTGTTCATCGCAGACGTTGTATCTTCTCTTCTGTCACAATAAATAAATAGGTTTGGACATCAAGGACCATAGAGTTACTGGTTTCCATCTCGTCATCTCACCAACTACTACGGTTTTGATGCAGATTGAAAATGGCAGATGAGTTTTTGCTGTTCATAAATTGGGCACATTCACAAATGAAGTCTGTTACCAATTGAGTTGCTCACGAGTTACTACGACCCTCTTGGTTTTCTGTCCCCTCCCAGCCTGTCAGGTTACGCTCTTGTAGAGGAATCGTGATGCTTCTCCAGCCTACAGACACCTCACTAAATTCAATCAGAGAAAAATGCAGTTCACTGACTTGGTTAAGAATACTTTGGCACATTAATGTGGAAAATTAGAGATTGAACCGCCAACCATTTGACAGTCATCCTCACCCCTTCACTAAATCCAATCTTTAAGTCTGTTTAGCTCATTTCAGTGGATCCAGAGTGTGTGCCAGAGTTAGGGACCACAGTTGTCTGCAAATAACTTTCTAAATACTTGATATCCATTAATAAATACAGTGGAAACCATCTTAGCACAATGCAGTTCAGGGGCTGACCAGCCTCTTTTATCTGCATTGGTCACTCAGTCTCCTGAAACAAGAAACTAGCCACTGCGAGATGCACAAGAGTTTAAATTTTTTGTACTAATATCATATGAAATAAGAATCAGCCTCTAATGCATGAGTTGAAAAAGCACTACAAATATGCAAACCAGTGATTTAAAGTTGAAAATCTTTTTAACTTTTTGTAAAAACTGTATTTAGTTTTCTAAGCCAAATGTTCTGTGACTTTGTTTTATCTGAATTCATTTCCAAAGGAAAATATCAAATTTCTTGTCAACTTGATGCTCTAAGACAACTTAGAGACAGCAGTTTTATTTTATTTTTGTATAAAAACGAAAAAGGAATCAAATAACAAAAAGCAGAAAGATGCTACAAAGTACAAATTTTCCGTGTAATTCTTCTTTTTGCCCGTAATGCTCTTTGTTGTCAATACAACACACACTCTTTGCTCACAGCTGCTCTCAAAGGTCCATGAGCCTTTTGTTCTAACACTCCACCCATGTAGGGCTGGGAATGTAAAAAGTTTAAGGGCATAGTTGGTTCAAATATTGATCCCCTCTTAGGTATTTGTTTTCTTCCCTAAAATTGATTCCAAAAACATCATCCTAATCACACAGACAGATCTGTGTTATAGGCAGATCAGATGCGTTGCGGTCGTGTAATGAACACCCCAAAGCTTCAGTGTTTTGGCTGGAGCCCTCATGGTCTCCTCCGAAGCTCCTAATTGAGAAATTAATGCAGGAAAATCAATTGGTCTAAAGTTTTCTGTCCGATATGCTCCTGAAGGCTTCAAGTGAGGAAGAATCAATGCCTTCCACATGGGTGACTGCGCCGCTCCCTCTCTCTTTTGTTTATGTGCTCATAGCTGGAGGTTTTCCGATATATGAATTGCAAATGAAATAAACATTAACGAGTTTTCCACCTTTCCACCGTCCCGTGTGCCATCGGATACATATTCCAGGGCATGAAATCCTGTGCTTAACTACCGCTTAGGTGTTACTCGAGCTCTCCAGAACTGGGGACGCATTACGAAGGAGCCGTGGCCTCTAGGAGCAACACTTTTGAGCTTTGCCTTATTTACACTTCAAACTGAGGATCTGTTAGCAGTCTGTGATCATCTGCGGCATTGTAGGTGGATGAATCGGCCTGTTCTGTGCATCCCTCTTGCCCTCAGGACGCCATGCTTGTTTAGGGCCATTTGAAAGCTCGACACATCATCATCATCATCGTCGTGTCAATAAAAAAGGTGCAACCTTGAATTGCCTTTGACACAAACGTCTTTTCCCAGTCGAGGACGCATCACCTTGTAAGGACTTGAGGCAAAATGGAGAACTTGAGGCCGCGGAAGACGTAAGACGACTGCTTTTCTCCCCCCGCCCCCTCAAATTTACTGTCACAAGCAGGGGAAAGCGGGCATTTACTCGCCGTTGGTGGATGGGTGGAAAACGAATGCAATGTTCCTCTTTGTGCTCGTTAACCACCTTCCAAATTCATCATAAGCCCGGGGATCAGATCACAGTAATATTTGATCAATATTAATAAGGATAGGCAAACTCCTCCAGTAATTACCACAGTCTCTGGGCTTTGATTTGGACCATTACTAACGCCTCTGCATCTTTAGATTAAAAAAAGCGACCCCCTTTTATTTTGTAACATTAAATCCCGACATGCATCTTCTGAAAGCTCTAATAAGACAAAGATAAGATTTGCATCCCCATACAAGTGTCTTTTTCAATTGATTAGGAAGCCGCCATTGATGTGTGAGAAATTGATGTTTTCCTCTGTTCTTAAGGGCGGCTAATAGAAGGGGCGGGCTTCGAGGAGGAGACTTTACCACTTTGATCTTCAATCAGTAAAAAATCCTACTTCTTCTTTGTCAGGCTATATTTGGTAAATAACAGTGACAATCTGCGCGGGCCTAGAAACGGAAAAGAGAAGGGGGGAGATTTGGAGAGGGAAAGTGGATGTGTGGAAGCGATAAAGAGGAGTCGGTGGGAGTGGGAGGGGGAGGAAGGGGCATAAATAGCTCGCTTGTTAAATTATAAAGTGAGATAAGATTATCCTAAATGCACCAAAGTTTTGCACGACACCCTCTGGTGCCGACAGCAGCAAATATTTCCCCGTCCTCATTGAGCGAGTGACGTCGCATCACGACGTAAACGGCAGCCCTCTAATTAGGCCCCATGACAAACAACAGGTGGATGTGAGAAAAGTAACAAATCAGTCTGCAGATATGGCTGCAAAAAGGCCTGTTGGCCTGGAGGTCTTTCTTTTGTTTCTTTTCTTTTTTTTAAAGTTCTTCTTGATGCATCTGCAAAAACGTCTGGTTGGCCGACACACACTCTGAACAGATGCACAAGACATCTTGTACGTCCCACGCATATTTGTGCAGCACATCATTGCTGTCTGGCACTTTTTATTCAGATTCTCAGTCGTGTTGATCGTGCCTATACGGACCAATAATTGGCTATGGGATGCAATAAATATAGACACAGAGTGAAACGGGGCTTTTTCAAATGTCACTCGCAGGCAGCATGAAGATAAGGATAAGATGGCATTAAGTTCTTTTCACTTGCACTCTGAGTAATATTGATTTTGCTTCCATTTTTATTGATTTTGATGGAAAGATTGTCGCAACTTTCTCTGTTAGACTAGAAGTTGTTCGTCCTCACGTATAGAAATAACGCATCGCGCTTTTGTGAATTTTGTGGTGCAGTTTGTCGAACCGCAAGACGTTTCTGGGGTCGATTTTAAGTCTCCTGGTGTTTCTGTGCTGAATTTGCATGCATTGGTTCCCTCCAGGTACTCCGGCTTCCTCCCACAGTCCAAAAACATAACTGTTAGGTTGATTAGTCCTTAGATGATGGACTGGGGGCCTCATCATGCAGAAAGGCCTCAACCGAAGCTGAGTCTGGGAGCTTTATGCTGAATTTTGGAACCTTGACTGCAGAAACACGTCTGGTTCAAAGTATAGTTGACCAGTCCTTTATTAGAACCCGCTTCAGCATAATTTGGACTCCACAATTTGCCAAAGGTTTGTCTCCTAACAGGTTAACGACTCTGCAGACAGAAAAATAACAGTGATTTTCAGGATAATCCTCCTTTAGTGGCCTGACGAGAGCCGACACCTGAACCTGACTGAAAATCACCAGAGAAACGTGAAAATGGTGGTGAACCGACGCTCCAAATCCAACCTGTCACATCTTGAAAGTATAATGAGTATAATAAGTATAATAATGAGAGGAAACAGGGTTGTTTTCTACCATAAAGAGATTGATGTCTAACAATAGGTGAAAATACACAAGCAGCAAAATCATCGTTTTCCAATTTACAAAGATCCCCAGAAATGTTTCAATAAAATTGTCCCTTTTTCCTCAGTTTTGAAAAAACAAAAAGGAATTTAGAATAGAAAAAAAAAGCGATAAACTATTGTACTCCTTTCAGGCACACCAAACAGAGCAGCGGATGCTTTTAACTTTCACATCAGAACAAAGAGATAAAGGGGAAAAAAAGTTCAGATCTGTGACTTTCTCCACTTTTACACAGAGGCTACAGTAAATGTGTAAATCTAAGCTGCACCGGACAGTTTTACTTCTTTAAAATAATTGATCCCTTTTTACATATTTGTTGATGAAAACAGGATTGTTTGAACTTGTTTCAGCAGGTCAGATACAATCAGCTTTTTCAAATGGAGAGTACAGCTGTAGGTTAAGACTCCATCCAAGTATGCAAATGTAAAGAATCGGCTATAAAGTTGTTTTGTAGTTCCAACGTGCTTAATATCGAGAAAATGCTCATTTTGTCCAGTAAAACAACCAAAATTACAACAAGTTCATTTCAGTTTGGGCTGCTGAGACTGTCAGCTGCTCAGTCTAAGTGTTTAAACTGACAATAAATCTTTCATGTAACTTTCATGAAGAGACTTTTGTCTTCTTCGCAGAACTGTTATAATTCAATTTGCCTGTTTAAGGTCCCATGACAACATTTAATCCGATTTAATTCCAGATTTTGATGAGTCCACTTTAAAACATTCGATTTGTTTTTTGCTTTTTATTTGTTTTTTATGAGGCGGACCATCTGATTTACTTCAGAAAATGTTATAAAGTGATGACCAAAGAGCAGGAATCATGGTTCTATCAACTGTGATGAATGTGTGCAGGTTCTGAAAAAGCAAATGTCTATTGTCTGATCATTAGATCGTTCCTTTAGAAGTTATGTTGCAAATTTTAGGGCAAAATGAAGAGAAATTAGAAGCACAGAAAGGTTTGATTGGAACTGGAAATCCCACAGTTTAGTTCTAGGAGACGGGCGATGCAGCAGTTAGCCGGACAAGCGGGGAGCTGGAGACGAGGCCAGAAACGGAGGGAGCTCGGTGGGAGGCGGTGCAGAGGCTTGGGGCTGGCTGCAGGCAGAGGAGACGGCAGCAAAGATTTGGAGGCCTGGGGTCAACAGAAAAAACCCCAAAACACTCAATACGTCCCAATGGATGGCAGGAAGAAAACCTAAAATGCATCAACCCTCATTTATAACCTTGAAGGAACAAATAGGTTGATTAGGCAATTTCAGTATCAACAAACATGAGGATGAACCTGAAATAAAGGGCACATGCAGAATTATTTTACTTACTTATCACCCTTAGATGTTAAATGGTGCTCATGGGGGTGGAGTGAGTGCAGTAAGACGGAAACTATCGCTGAGTTACTTTACAAAGAGGATAACAACGCTCACAGTTCACAGCAGAAACATCACAGTGTTGTTTTCAGGTTTGGAAACCCAGAGAACTGCAGATTAAAGACGGATTTTCATCTAATATGAAGCGATCTGTTTGTAGATCATCGACAGCACAAGTAAAACTGTGCTATCAAAAATCTGGCAGAAGATGTAATGAATATTCCTGTTTTAATGATCCTCTTCCCCTAATGCATTCATTACAATATTTTTTGCGATGCTTTGTTTATTTAACCAAGTTGATATGTGCATGTAGGATTTCCAAATAGCAGGACCGGATGACCTCCCCACAGTGTAATCACGGCGCTGTATTGATTTTGTAATTTGCGAGCGGGTCATGAATATGGATCGAAGGGGAAAAAAAAGGCGAAAGCACAAAAACAGCGTTTTCGACGGAGAGCACACAGCAGACGGGTCTGACTTTCCTCCCTCCTCAAAACTGAGAGGAGAGAAGGTTGCGAAAAAGTGTCAAGGCGCCGCCGCCGCAGCTGAGAAGCTCCGGTGAGGACGGAGGGGGGATTCGTGTAGCGGTTACCGGCTCACTGAAGCCTCTGACCCGGCGACCAGCAGCCGCTCAAACGTAACTCGAGCCAAAAAAGTATACATGAGAGGCTCTTTTCTCTCTCCAGCCCACGTATATGAAAAGTTGTGCTGCTTCACTCGGTCTAAAGATGGGCTGGTTTCTCCAAACATCTCAAAGACGAAACAAAAAGGTCCAAAGGAAAAAAAAAAAACAACCAAAACAGATATGTTGTCTTTGCACTTAAAACAAATGTGGCCCGTCTTCCCTGAGTTTGCCAAACAGCAGCAGCACAAAGACAAAGAAAACGCAGAGAGGAAAACTTTGTCGTCTTTCATGGGGAATAAAAATTTCAGGAGGGCTGTTGATCTCCGATCCCTGCAGGTCTATTAGCGGCCGCCACGGCAGAGGGGCACAAAACCTGTGTCACAAAGTCTGTTTTCTAACAGAGCCTCATCAGCATATCTGAATAATACATAGTGCTTATAAGCATATTAAATGGAGAGTGGCCAAGCGTCATTTGAAGACAGAGATTAGACCTTCCCAGTTAATTATAAAGATGTCAAGTGTCAGCGGGTGAACCCAAGCCCTGAGGTCGCCCCCTTTAGTTTAGTGATTATATGCACAAACTGTAGATAAAGTGTCATCATACGGGCTATTACGGTGCTGAGGCTTAAGGAGAAGCTTCCTCTCGGCTTTATTACTATGCAGAATCTGTCAAGGGAGGAAAACGAGACCTTAATGGTTTCTAAAACAGCTACCAGACTCGGCTTTATACACTTTTGGGGGGTAAAGGGGATTAATAGGAAGGCTTGGTTGATGCCAACTTGCTAAATTAGCTGGCGTTTGGGTTCTGTAATCTTTTGCTAAAATGCCCTTGACTGAGGCATTAGGAGCATAAACGGTTGCAATGCCTGTCAGAATTTCACATATACTTATTTTAGGCACAAAGACTTTGTTCTTTTATTTTATTTTATTTTTTTCCCCAGGGCAAACTGATGAGACAAGATAAAACTTCAGCTTTAAAAACACAAAATGTGTGTGCAAATTAGGTTTTATTTTATTGTAGAGTTTAATAACTTCTCACAGGGTCAAAATTATACATGCAACCGCAATAATATTTGTAAAAATGAGCTTCAGGAAATTGTGAGGAAACCGCCAGCAACCAACAACCGTCTGGTTTATTTCTGGCTGGATACTCAACTACTGATCTTCAAAACATTTAACATTTATTTAAAGTGGTTGTTTTACTTCAACAAGACTGAGGAGAATCTCTGTTAGCTCGCTTTACCCGTTCAAACAACAGCATTAGTTTTTTGCTCCAGACCATTATCCTGTTAGCATTAGGAGTTTTTTTTCTAACTGCTCATTTGAGATGAGGTTGAAGTATTTGAAAGTAATCCTTTGTAAATATTTTAACTACTTTGTGAGTTCCACCTTTACCACAAAGAGGAGAAATCCCCCCCATCATGACGCTGTCACCACCGTGCTTGAAAGCTGGTTCTCAAACATGACCTCACCTGACCATTTCCTGCAGAAAACATTTGATTGGTCAGCTAACAATTTCATTTCAGATCACAAAATCATCTTTAGCATGTTCCTGCTTTTGACGTGTGTGTTAGACTCGCTGGTTCCCAGTTGAAACTGCAACTCAATTTGGTTCTGAAGTGGATAACACAGGCTAGAATTAAGCTTCTGGAATAGAATTGACTTGTTTTCAAACCGAATAGTCTGTCTTTGAATGATGAACCGAAGCCAGGAAACAAACTAATTTTAATCAAATTGACCATCTTTAATCAGACAAGTAATCAAATAAGCAGTCAGAACTACAGCAGAAATGTGCTGCTGGTGAGAAAACAGTTAAGGTTCCTAAAATAAATCCAAATCAGATCATTTTCAACCTTAGAGAAGACTCACAGTAACGTTAAACTTGATTATGGAAATCCATAAAACCTCAAATTGTACAAACATTTTCCCCCCCTCCCCCCATTCAAAATACATTTTCACAAGCACACATATCCGAATGAGAATCACAACCATTCGATGATTGTATGTAAACGTCCGGCCGGCACTGGGGTGTGTGTTTGTTTTTGGGGTCATTATCGCACGATTATGACCTGATCAGCAAAGCGGAGCAGCTTGGTGGAAGGAAAAGCAGCGCGGGCCGGAGAGAGCGCCCTGGGCTCGCCTTGACAGGACCGCCAGTCAAACGGAGCAGCCCTCTCTGTGTTCCTGTCAATCCGATCCCCCCCCCTCTGAAGTTCATTTAAGGGGAGGAGCAGCGGCTCACTAGCTCCTAACAGGTAAGAGGGGCCCATATTATCAGCCCTCAGAGAGAGCAGGGCAGGAGTCTGATGTGCTCTTTCAACTGTACTAAACTGTCTGTACTGTAGCTCAGCTCACTGGCTGACTACACACACACACACACACACACACACACACACACACACACACACACACACACACACACACACACACACATATATATATATATATATACAACCCCCTTGGATGATTGAAAAACAGACAGAAGTGAAAAAGTGGAAAGAGGAGAAAAACCAGCATGATGAGAAGAACTGATTTGCGTATGGAAATGAACAAAAAAGATTAAGGGAACGAGGATGAGATTAAATCTCGGACATCATGATCCCGGCTGCTTGGAGGGAGCAGAAGAGGCAGATGAGAGCAGCAGGCAGAGCTGGATGGGAAAACAAGAGACGGAATTGCTGCATTTCCAGCCTGAGACGCATCGCAGCAGATTTTTCACATTTCAGGAACACATTAACAGGCTATAAGAGTTTGTTTTGGTTTTTGGGGAGCAAACACAATATCTTCCGTTTCCACCATCATGCATTCTTCACTCCACACACACACACATGCGTAGACACACGTGTGCACGCAAACCCTCCATGAGGCCCCAGACGAGGCTTCGCAGCTTCCTCAATATTTCATGGCTTGGGCCCATGCTGACTAACTCAAGGCCATGCAGGCAGTTCTCCCTTAACCAGCCAGAGAGTTCACAATCTGCTTCCCAGCTGCCAATATCCACCATCATGAAAACAATAATATTTAGCTTCACTTCCCAGGAATTGGTTGAAAAACACAAAGAGCAGGAAAAAAAAAACCCCAATCAAAGGTAAATACCGTTAAATATAAACGACGTAAAGTTTTCTCTTTTGTTGTGGTGAGTGAAAGCTTAAAGAATTCACAAGGCTCAGCCCGTAAATACAAATAGAAGCATCCTCTGGGTCGGACACAGGGAGAAGTTTTACAAGTGAAACTTGTTTTCCGTTGATTGCATGGAGTTACCTCATGCAAAGTTCTTTAGCGTTTTTCCTTCGCAAAGTTGTTTCAATTATCCCCTGATGGTGATCCTTGACAGAGAAGCTCAATTGGTTAAAAAGTTAGAAATCACACTGTTCAAGAAGAAGAAGAAGGCTTTTTTTTTAATGAAGAGTGTGAATCAACCCGAGAACAAAGAACTTGAGAAGGGACTGATTGAAGTGTCGCTTTTCACAGTGAAACCAGTTATGTACCAACTTGGGCTGAAATGCTGCTCAGAGACGAAGAAGCCAAAATAAAAGCAAAAAACCAACAAAAAACAACATTGAATGACAAAGCACTCAGGAACAATAATCAACATTAATTCCAGAAACACATCTTGTGATTTGATGCAACTGAAACTGAAGAATCTGGCCGTACTGGATATAATTTGAGGACAAAATGCATGAGAACATCATGTCAGCTCTGAAGTACGGAGGTGTCGCTCTGTGGGCGTTTTGCGGCTAGAGGGACTGGTGCACTTTACGAAAAAACGTTTTGTGAGAAAATAACAATACGACAAAACATTGAAGCGTCCTGTCAAGAACTCAGGCAGCTAAAACGTGAGGACAAATGGGTTTTCCAAATCATACTGCTACATCTGATAACTTTTCTTGATTTTGAAAGGAAAAATCTCCATAATTTTTCTTTAGTCTTCCAAATAAAAATATTTTAGGTATTCATAATTAAACATGCATTCTGATTCTTTGACAGGTAGAGAGAAACCAAAGCAAAGAGAGACTAAACTGTCCTTTTATACAGTGCATTTAAATATCTGGGAATTTAGGTAGGAAACAATTGAAGAGGCAGAAATAAAATCAATCTTTGGTACCTTTATATATAAAAGATATACTTGATAACTAAGTCAAGTCTCTTTCTTCCCCAATTCTCGGGGTATTGCAATCCCAAGCCTGGTTGTTTTTAGTTTAGTTGGGAAGAAAACAAGCAGATCGAAGTTAAGAAAGTCAAGAAAATATTAATATCTGTCAGTTTATATTTACAGAGAAAAACATGTTCCAAATTTTAAACCCCAACATAAACAACTCCAGTGTTCATGGAGTTACACAGTTACTGCTGCATGGAGTTTGTAAAAACTAAGGGACGTGACGGATGATTCTGGAGTATCTGGAGAGAACCGGGGAAGGTTCTGGACATCCAAACATCCACACCAAAAAAACTCTGCTTTGACATCAACCAGGTGCAAAAAATGTTGCTTTTTGCCATAAAACTAAATCTCAGTGTCTGCTATCCAAATTGCACAGCTGCAGTACAGCTAGGAAACACCAAAGCTTCACATTTGTGATGGTAGGAGAGAAGCAGCTCTTTTTCTGCCTCACTCCAAAATAACCTGCTGTTTGAGATGTTAACGGTTGTCATGGAGACTTGGAGAGCCTGACAGATGACCTGCAGATTTATATCAATGATGCTTATGAAAACTTTCAAATCTGGATCCTCGACTGTAAATGTGGGCAAGTCTGAGCTGTTTTACGCCAAAATAATATTTCAAGTCAAGCAGATACACAACTGGTACTTTTCGGCAAAATGTTGACAACATGAAACAAAAAAAATTATCAGAAACACCCGTTGATATTTGAGTTAATATGTAAATGATGATTCTGTCAAAGTAAACCAGCTCTCTATATTAAGACGTAAAGGAATCTGTTTGCGGCTTCAACGCCGTTATTTGCATGAAGGTCGTTAAGGCTGCTCAGAGGCACAGTTTTGAATCAGGCCAAAAATGACATGAAAATTCACTTTTTATTCAGTTTTTGACCCGCTCTTTGTTTTCCAGTCTCTTCAGCGTGAATATCAAACCATCAAACACTCCAATTTTCACCACTCTGCCTTGTTTGTCTGGGTTTTCTTCGAGCTGAGTGTCATTGGAGAGTAAACTATGTGTACGCTTTCAGTCCTTTGTATTTTTCCCCCTCCGCCTCCCTTTTCTCCGGATGTGTGTGTGTGTGTGTGTGTGTGCAAGGGAGCCGGCGTGTGTGTGTGCGTGTGCTCGCAAACGAACCTGTGCAAGCTTTGTTTTTCTTTTGAACATCCCTTTGATGTTGCTGTTTATTTATTTATTTCCCTGCCTGCAAAGGCCCTTTCTCAGCGGTTAGGGCTGGAGCGGATTGAGCGTGCGTTGCTTTGAGTGCCATCCATCAGCGCCGAGCCTCTCTGACGGATGAACCGGTGACCCCGGCCCCCTACGCCACAGCAGCTCCGAGCTGGAGCTTCGTCGGGGGTTTTTTTTTTGTTTTTTAAGGAGTCGTGGTGTAACCAGGAGAGACCTCTGCTTCGGCAACAATCTGTCTGGCTGAGCATCAGTGTGTGCCACTTGTAAAACACTGCTGCTTTGGTTTCTCCGCCGTAACGAAGCCATTTTTTTCCCAGCTTGTTTGTCCGTTTTGGGTTCTGCAGTCACCAAAACTGAAGAGTTGACATTGTTCTCTGTGTTTACTGACGCTGCTGGTAAGAATGAGTAAAAAGCCTGGTGATACATAATATTTTAAGAGTTTGGACATTTTTTTTCTACCTTTTTTTTTTGCCAGATAAACAACCAAGCCCTGAATTAAGATCTGTTTTATTTGAGCAGCCTGTTCTCTCTTCTTCACATTTTGAACGGTGTGGAAGAGAAGTTTGTCCTTTGTGTCAATTTAAATCGGTATATAATAACTGCTTTGTTAACATTTATCCTATTAAGTGCTACAAATTCAATTTTACACATTTACTTGAATGGTGAGTTTTTTTGTCTTTTCCATTTTGAAGAGTAGATAAGTAAATTATATCTATATGACTTCAAAACGCCTTACTTTAACGTCATGTTCGCTCGTGTTTCTACTTCTGAAGAGTCAGCTTTAAAACTTTTATTCAAATTCATTTTGTAGGAATTGTCAGGAGTGGCACAGATCAGGGGTTTTATTTGCTTGAAATATATGTTCTCCTGTCTTTCCCCTTTTTAAGAGCAGCTTAGAGAAATACACCCACTGTCACTTTTATAAAGTACAGAGTTTACATGAAAAGTGCTTTAGCTCCATTAATTTTTCAGAAATTGTTTGGAGTGTGACTGACAACTGCCTTTCTAGAATAGGATGGTTTCTCATCTTTCCCATTTTGAGGAGCATCTAAAAGAAATGGGTCTCTAATTCATTCATACTTAAACTGCAAGGAAACAGAGCCCCATTCATTACTTGTTACAATATCCACCTACGCATTTTGATAACCAAATTATGAATTAAAAACGTTGCAAATTTACTTTAATAAGCGTTATTAGGGGAGCTGCTGAAGATCATTAGCTGTAACAGGAAAGTGGAAAGAAAGATCACATGAAAAAGCTCAAATTTCTGCCTAATTTGCAGTTTTAGACAAAACTATTCCTGTTTAAATCTGTCCTACTTTTAAACGGGGAAGATAATTTACTTAAAAACTCAGTGAAAAGTTGCGTAGCTGTCCATGGTGCTGATGCAACCTGATTAACATTGTTTCTGATCTAAATGGCTCTTAAAATCTTACACGTCAAACATGTTGCACAGTTTTGTCACCATGTCTGTCACACCAGAGGCTCCTGTTCTCCGTCCTGCATGCTAAAGCCCCGACGTTCTGCCCATACAAGTCGTCCTCTTGCAGCTTTTCTGGCATTTCGGAAACCCTTACACTAAATTTCACATTTAAGAGGACCTTTCTTTCACTTGCAAGGTCAGATGATTTCCCTCTCCATGTTGGTTTCCTCTGCTTTGAAGCAAACCTCTCATGCATGTCCCCCGGCTTCATGTTCAGCTTGTCTTTGTCCACATGTCTGGCCTTTTCTTGGATTCCAGGTCTTCTCAGGTGGATAGCCATCATCCATCAGTCAGGATATTGTAACTCCTGGAGTTAAACCCCTGACAGATATCTACTGAGGCATCCCGACTGCTAAAGCTCATTTAAGAGTATTGACTAACACACACCTGGCCCTAAATAAACCAAAACATTACGATTTAACGTTGGATATCTATCGGATTGGAAATGTTTCTGTTGGTGAAATTGATCGGTTTTATGATAATGGGGGAAATTGTGTAAATATTATCTGAAATGGCCATAACTTCTAAATTATGTGGCGACCAGGCCATTAAATATAAACATAAATTGTTTCAGAAATGAGGTTGTACATACGTTTAGCAGCAATTTTGCCAGTAAAACCGGCATGATAAAAGACACCGTCTCTTAAATCACTGAAGACTCTTGTCTCAAATAAATCAACACAAAATAGAAAGAAGAAAGTCAGTTCAAGGCTTTTTTTTAAAAAAAACAAACATATTTTTAACGGTGGTGAAATTAATAAATGCAGGGTGCTGCGTGAGGTTTTACTTTTCCACCCACATGGATTTCTGCCCAGCCAAATTTCCACATTTATTTGACAATCTTATTTTGCTTAATGAGTGTTTTCTTATAAGATGTTTTGTTGTGCATATAAAGCTGCTAAATGTATTGGTTTGGCCTGCATGTTTAGGTTAATTCATGATGATGACTTTGTCAACCATTTGCGTGATTTATGTTCTTTATAGTTTGGAATTGACTGTATTTTTTTTATAAACAGTTACTTCGTGAGATATAAAAATCCAGAAAATGTCACAAGTGTTCAGCTTTAAAGGACTCAGCTCTGCCTGTGAGGCTGAACAGTGTTTCTAGACGTATTGTTGGACATAAAGGAAGGTATATCGTGTATTATATAATATTATTATATAGTGTAATTATATAGTGTTAGATTTGCACTGAAATAATCCTGACCTTCCAAGTTTTCCTCCTCTTCTACGTTCAAACAGCCTATTAAGAGACAAAGACTGTTATTCAATCTTTTCATGTTTTGTCGCTTTATGGCAAAATCAATAAATCAATCAAATTAGCTTATGAAGCACATTTCAGCAACAAGGCAATACAAAGAGCTTTACATCATAAAAACATTAATAAAATAATAATTAATAACAACATGTAGTCACCAATTGAGAAAGTAGCAACAAACATTACATTTTGTCATTTTGTTTAGTCCCATCCTCAAAGTCATCAATACCCATCGTCGATTATGTTTCAAATGCAACTCTAAAAATGTGGGTTTTTCAGTCTGGATTTAAAGGAACTCGGTGTTTCAGCTATTTTGCAGTTTTGTGTTCCAGATTTGTGTTGCATAAGAAGCTGAAATGTTGCATCTCTGTATGTGTTTGGGTGATTTCTGTAATGAGCTGCTGGAAATTTTGAGGAGCAAAACTTCTAAAGTCAAGAGTTTTTCTTGTTTTTCCTGGTTAAAATGATGACAAGCTAAAATCTAATCAGATTTAAGACATCATTTATGTCAGAAAGAAAGAATTGAAGATGAAGCTGGTTTCAAAACATGCAAACAAACAAAAAATCAGGAAAACATTCAATTGTAAAGTTTTGATGAATTTGTTTGTAATGCCGGGGGGTTAAATCCTGGCCTGTGGTGTGAACTTTTCCAGAGTTGATGGCAACAGAATCCAACAGGAAGTCCATGTGTTCGTACCTGAGACTTTAACACGGCTTCTCCACGTCATCAAGTTTAAAAAATATAAACATCTTTTAATATGTTTGAAGTATTAGGGCATTATTATTTTTTGGGAAAACAACCACTCTCTTTTGTTTTGTTTTTTTATATTAAGGTAATTTCTGTAATTTACAACTATGGGGAAAAATATCTCCCATTGTAAAAGCACTGACATACAGATTAGCAGCTCAGTTTGAGGGTTTATATTCATCATTAAGGGAACAAGAGGAGCATCTATTAACTAAACTGTTCCTTAAAGTTGATACGGTGATGAAAAGCTGGAAAAAGTCTCACATTAGATATACTTTCCATAAATTCAACATCAGTTTCATGTCCTTGTTGATGACGCCCAGCTCTTCTTTTCTAATTCATCAAATTCATCACTTCCTTCCTCTTCCAACACTTCCTGTCAAGCTCATATAAAATCCTGGTTTGTGTCAAACTTCCCTATCAAACAAAGTCTCTACTTTGGCTCTAACAGTTTGTCTCCTTGGTTTCACTCTCATCTCAGGCTACTGGTTCTCTTCTCCTGGGTCTGCTGAACAAAACACTTCAAACGGTCCAAAATTACTAAAACCCCTCTCTTTATCATATCACCCCAGTCTTACAGTAACTTGTTCAGAATACAATTTGCACACATTCAAGGCCATCCAGTGCATCAACCCTCCCTGCTGCTCCGATGTCCCTCATTCCTGCTCTCCCTGTTGTTTCTTTTCTATCCGCCTCACTATTCCCTCTGTCCGCCTCGGCACCACGGGGAGCAGAACCTTTCCTCCCTCTGCTCCCCAACTCTGGAACTTCTTAACTCCACACATCCATAATATCGACTCTTCTGACTCTTGGATCACAACTCAAAACTTGTCTGTTCAAGTTAGTAGGTTTTTCACTCATCTTGTGCTTTTTGTTTTGGTTATTTTTGTATTGTTTTCATCTTGTAAAGGTGCTAACAAACAAAATGCATTATTATAATATTATTATTGTGTAAATGAACCAGTGCTTTATAATAGGATTTAATAAAAAAAAAAGAAAAATGATCTTCATGTGGATGGAGACTCTGAGTCAACACAAAGGCATTTCCCCTTTTTTCAATTTTATTCTCAATATTAAACTTTAATCATCATCTCAACTTTATTCTCAATATTTCAACAGAAGAGAAAAAAAATCCACCCATTTAAAAAAATCCTCCATCCTATCAAGGGTCTATCTGCTCTACTTGATGCTCATTCACTTAGTTCGTCACACGAAATCCTAAAGAAAATTAATTAATGTTTGTGGCTGCAACAAACACTGATTTGTTTGTTGCAGCTGAAAAAGATCAGTGTTAATACATTTTTACAGCTTTGTAAAGGATGTGACTTAGTTTGTGGACTTAGTTTGGCATTCAGGATGTTTTCACACCTGCTGATCTGTTAGGTTCAGATTTGGGTTCGGGACCAAAATTGTAACAGTTGTCAAATTTTCAGCTGGTGCCGTTTGCTTTCACACCCGTTCTCCTTGCTGCCTGCGGGGGGCGCTGCATCAAGAACTAAAACCTTTAAAGACATGAGCGCAATTTCATTCTTTGCAAAACGTTAACAAAAAATGGAGTAGCGTCAAGTTTTAGCAGTTGTAAGATTTACTTTTGTCTTTTGTAAAAAGAAAAACAGGCCATTTCTCAGGCTGGCGCTGGAGTCGCACATTTGTTTTGGTTGTATTTACCCAGAATGCCATGTGCCAGTACAACTTCCTGCTGTTGGATTGGTCTCTGGTCATTCAAGCTGCGCCAGAATGCAGTGAAACCGAACCAAGACCTAGATTCTGTAGGCGGACCAGAGCTGCTCTTTTGCTCCACATAAGGTTGGCAAACAAATTAGCGTTTGATTAAAGCGAACCCAGCAGTTTATGTTCTAATCAGGTTCAAAGTATTCGTCCCTCTGAATTCAACTCTAACACTGGTCCTGTGGTCAATGCAAAAGCACTTCAGTGTTTCTGAAAACGTAAAGTATAAACAAATTAAACCACTGGATTAAAAATAAATCCTCTTCTAAGACTCGCACAAAGCAAACTGCTTATTCAGCCAAACCCCTGTGTGCACCATTGAAATCAAATGGAATCTTGCATTAGATTTTGATGGAAACGGTTGAAGGGCAAACAATTTGGATACAGAATGATCTTAGAGTAGCCCACGTCTAATTCCTTTCAGAGGACGCTCAGAACCGCAGGACCCATTCAAAGAGGGAAAATGCTTTCTCGAGTGGCCGTCTTTCGCTGAAGCAGGACAACGGGAACAAAAGGTAAATAAAACTGGTAGACCGATGCTTTTACAAAGAATTTTGTTTTTCCTTACTCGAAGATGCAGAGAGGCCGAGTCGTGCCGGGGTGGCTGCGCGTTGACCTCGGGTCGTCCTCGGTTCTGAGTGGACGTCTTCTGCCCCGAACGTCGAGATCCAGATTATCTTCTGCACGGTTTTTGCCTCTGTTCTTTCAGACGACTCTCCTCTTTCTATCCCTGGCGACCAACAGAGTAAACTATTAGGACACTTGTAAATGTGTATTATTCGTCCTTCATTAAGGCCCATCTTTTATTCCCACATGGTCATTCAACACCGTTTCTTTGTGTGGAAACTTATTTTTTCTCCTTGTTCAAATTTTCTAAGGGATTTATGATAATGGGCGCAGATATGAATGAGTGGCTTGAATCATTGCTGTGGTTAAAAGAAGTGAAGAACACAACTGAATTTTGTTGATGATAAAGGCTTGTGATAAATTAGATATTTTCTTGAAATAAAAGACCTTTTAGAACTTAGTAATAGTGAAAAACTCTTGTCGCTGAATTTACACTTCATCTCATTTATTACACCCTCACAAATCACTAAAGAAATGAAGGAAACCGCTTTAAAAACAGATTATCAAAAGGACTCCATTCAGTGTTCATCTGAATGCTATAATTTTTAAAAAGATTTTCCAGTATTTGATAACTGAACGGACAGGACTCAAGGTCTACATGGATTCAGGGGGATGGTCTGTGAGCTGCGCTGTGTCTTTAAATTTGAAATGGGTGAGCAAAAGGAAGAAAAAAATTCTTTAAGTTACATTAATACTCCATCGTACCCATAGTAACTCTGGATGAGATGCAGAAATAAAAAGTTGGAAAACTCATTATAAAAGACGACAACTAATGACCCTCAATATGCCCAAAGACCTACCATGGAATAGTTTGGAAGAATGGTCCAGTCAAAGTCTAGAAACCTGTGGCAAGTCTTTAAAACTGATGTTAGCAGATTCTTCCTATCCAATCCCAGAGATCTTGGGCTGTTTTAAGGCAGAATGGACATAAATATGCAAAACTGGTAGAGATAAACCTAAAAAGACTCAAAGTTCTAAGCATTTTTTGGAGGCAATGAAACAAAATGTAAAAAGAAATTGAAAGGATGGTCATTTATAGACCAGCAATCTGAATCAAGCCTAAATAAAATACATTTAATATATATATTTTTTCCAAACAGTTTTATTTTAATATCTAATTACCTGTCAAAGATTTTAACCCAACATTAACTTTAAGGAATTAAACATATATGGCCCAAAACAACACGTTTTAGTCTTTGAATGTAAAACTAAAGAGATATAAGTGCTTTGTTAGAGTCAAACTGTTTATATCCCCATCGCAGGTCTCTGTGTTTTTCTCTTTTCACCCCCTTCTCTCCCGAGTTCAGTGTGTGAATTCAGCATTTTGATCCTGAAGTGTAATTGAGCGTCTCCGTGTTTGGAGAACCACTGAGGGATTGAAGTGCGATCAATCACCTCGCACCGGACTGTCCGCAGGTCCCCCCCCCCTCCCTCTTTTTACATGTGACTGAGTCCGTGGGGTGTTCAGTCGTGGGAACCACAGCATGAAAGTTTTCATGGCACTCGTAAAAAAAAAAAAAGAGAAGAAAAAAAAAACCCCACTGACGTTTAAGGTTGGTTTATGTTTTTCTCATTGCGTTGAAAAATGATTTTTGAAAACTGGAGTTTGTGCCAGTGTCTTGTGTCAGAACTAAACCGAACTTAAATCAGTCTGAGATTAAAAAAAAATAAATAAAAGACAGTAAATGTGTTAATCTGAAGCAGCGCTGTGCGATGGGCTGCTCTCAGCTGGGTCAACCTTTGTGGTGAGCTTTAACAAGCATGCCAGGAGAATAATTAATATGTTTTTACACCCTCCTACGTCTGGTCAAAGGAAGACCTATGGGCCAGGGATGTACTTGGCCTGTTTAGCATAAAATGAGAGCATTAATATCCGGAGACTCAATTATTTTACAAATAGTCGTTTGACACCGCAGGTTATGAGGAGCTCCAACACTTTGAAGACTTGCTAGCTTGAGGCGATGACGGTTTTCCAATGAATTGTGGAAAACAGAACGGCATAGATTAAATGAAATTAATGATTTTGTTCAGAATCTTTTAAAATACCTTTGTGAAGTCCTGCAAGCCCCCAAAAATCCTATTGTGTCTCATATCAGTTTATGAATTAGTGCATTTTGCTCCTAAATAATCTTGTACATAAACAAACATGAAGTTCATTCATGTGGAAATCAATAAAACACACAATCATAAAGCAGAAGATTAGTTTTCTTTCTTGTGATTCATATTTATTGAAAGGAAAAACTAAAGAAAACATATTTGTAAGGATTATAGAAAAAAGCATTATGTCCAGTAAATCATTAGTCTAAATAAAACCAGTGCCAAACTGAAACATACAACTACAGTAAATGTAAAAGAAACACTTTTTGACAGAAGGCTAAAAGAAGTAGCAGCTCTTTTTCAGCAAAATAAAACATTACATGTCAAACAATATCTATTTAGATGTCAAAATGAAGGTTATTTCAACGCTCTAACTAGGAGTTTATAAAGACAATAAAAAAAACATGTTACCTCTGCAAACTTCTTCCTATGATGTGAAGAGAGGTTACATATCATCTGTTTGTCACAGATTTTTTATTTTTTTTATAATATCCAGTTAATATAACTTCTTTTTTCCCCGTTTGTCTTGGCTTTCACCACATTGTGTAACACAGAGCCGGCCTCATTCCGATGTTTTAATAGGTTTGCGTTTTGTAATTTAAAGTCCAGAGTCTTTCCTTAGTCTGGCTCTGCATTATCTGAACATTAGCAGCCAACATCACCGCCTGTTGTTGTTTTCCACATTTAAGATATTTCACACATGCAGCCACTCAACACAATGTCATAAACAATTCAGCGTTCACTTTTGAACGATAGTAATAAAACTGAAGTGAAATAGTTCACCTTTGCTGTCCCTTGTTTTATGAGAGTCCAACGCCACCGTAGAAGGTTTTGTGTCAACAGAACAATACAACGACAACAGCTCAGAAATCCAATAAAGTCATTATTTACAGATTAGTTGATACGTCTTCAAGATACTTTATTTGTTCTAAATTGTAAAGCTTAGTTGATCTGGAGGATGAAGGTCAAAAGTAATGTGCGGTTTATCCTACGAGCTTTAAAAGTGACCCCAATTCTTTAGTTTTTAATAATTATAGTCACTTTAGTCAAAAACCCTCACTTCGAGGACTCGACTGAACCGGCTGTGACTTTCATTGAGTCTCACCTCTCTTTGCTTCTTGCCCCATAGATCCATACGTTTCCCTTTACCCATAATCCTCCTCCTGACTCTTTCCCCTTCCTCTCACCTGATTAGAATTTCTGGCGTGGCCTCGGGGATCGGACGATTTCAACATATTTTATTTAACCGCTTTTGTAAGCCCTGATATTCAGCAGCTGTGATCTGTGGCTGCATTACAATTTCCAGGGTCAAGGAAGGACTTGGTTGTAGGAGACAGTGGTAGGTACAACCGCTGCACAGGTGTGAGGGGGACGAGAGCGGGAGAGAGGGGGGTTGGGGGGTTGAGTGTGCATGAGCGCGCATGTTGGGTGGAAGTGAAGGGTTATGGAAAAGGGAAAAAAAAACTGAGGGAAAAGGAAAAGAAGAATCTCTCGAGTGGTGTTTAAAAATGAATGAGAAAATGGGTAATCCCAGAGTCGCGGCATGAAAAGAGGTAAAATCAATAAGGCCTCTCAGTTCACTTGGGCCCTCACAAGTCCTTGAGATGAACAAAAAGTTGTGCATTTTGTTGCCACGTCCATACGTCTCAATAGGGAAGTGTGTGTTTGTGTGTAAAGCTCGGCGAGTGTGTGCACGGTAAGAAAACCTGTGTTTTTTTTTCTTCTTCCTTTCCTTAGTGCCTGCAAGCTGTTTTCTAAGGTGAACACAAAAAATGTTTTCCCAGAAAAGCTTGGTTTACAATTTGGTACTTGAGTATAACATGGGTCGGTCTTTGGTTTCAAGAGATACCGTGGTTTATAAAAATGTTCCAGTGGTTTAAACTCCTTTTAATAACTTGCCAGAGCTGGATAAGGGTTGTTTTCCGTTTGTATGACACAGGGTTGCATGGAATGAGGAGTAACGCCTCATCCTACCTGCTGCCGCAAGTTGTGAGTCAGCTGTGTGCAATGGTCAAGTGGAGGGAAACTCTCCTAACTTTCTCCTAAGGTGTTTTGGCAAGAACTTGGTTGTAGGAAGAATTTAGAGAGGCTACAGAGAGAAGGAGTTATGTTGGTGCCAAGATGGGATGTGATTGGAACCTAAAGGCTGAAGAATGTTTTTTTTTGTGGTTGCCACAAAAAAGGATCTATTATGCAAAATTGAGATTTGCACATTTTTATACTTATGTTTGGGTCTCAGCTGCTTCTATAAACAGTCAAAAAGGTTAAAAAAACAAGAACTTAGTTGTATCTGACATTAAGTTAATGTTTTTTGGTGTCTGGAAAACAAGACATTTCAGAAACCTCCTGACTGTTAAGCCACAATCAATGGTTACCCAGCAACCCCAGCTGAGCCCAGTTCCTCATGAGTAACCCAAGTTGCTAAGTGAGCTGCTTTTACCACTGTATGAGTTATACAATGGCTGCTGGAAAAGACAGCTGTTTTGTTTTTGACAGATATCATTTCTGCATTCTTGTTGGTTGTGCAGGAGGCTCTACTTCTGCTTTTCAAAGCTGTATGACTATGTTTATGCATCTGTTTGCAGCCATTTCCACATTCAAGTGTAAGCACTGGTGTCGTGACCAGCAGCAACTTATTTGGATTTAAAGTGACAAGTGCCCTAAAACATCTCAATCTACTTAGGATGATTTTTATATGTAAATAAAAATCAATTATAATCAGTTACATTTTCTTAAATTTCACCACACCTGCATTTTTATTCAAACATCAAGCAGTCAGAATCCCAGAGCTGCTCCTACTGATTTGAGTGCAAATAAAACGAAGCCGATCTCGATCCAGTTGGTAGAAAAGTCTGAAGAGACGTTACTAGAAAGGTCATAACTACATGACAAAAGGAGAAAGGAAAAATCTGTTTTAAAGGAGAGATCATGCAAGTGCCGCAACCTTTTATGCGCTGACTCAGCCGACCCAGTGAACCGGTCTGAGAATCAAATAAAACTTCCCGGCTGCGATGGAAAAACTGACCAGAGAGCTTCCGTAGTGCATAACTTCTGACGAATATTTAACTACCAGCATCTACCTATGGGGAGGCTGCATGTAGACGGAGGTGGTAAAGAAAGACTGGATGGAAGTATTGGAGGGTGCCAGCTCTATGCAAACAATCTCCATCTCCTTCTCTCCATCTAGTTAAATGTCTGAGAGCTTCAGCTTCTCAATCTGTCCATCCATCCATCCATCCATCCATCCATTCCCAAAATCATCCACCCATCTCTGTGCTCTTATGCTAAGCAATACCCTCCTCAGCTCCCCCCCCTTCACCCTTTCAGTTCATTAGCGAGCTCCTCAGTAGCCTGTCATGGCGGATGTGCTCCATCAAAGCTGATCTACTCCCCGTTTTTCCAGAAAGATGTCGCAGGTTATCACGGCGCGCTCAGATCTCCGGCTGCGGGAGAAGCGTGACTGGCAGGACGTCTTTTGAAGGCAGCGATTCCTCCGCTGATGCCTCCCAGTTGGAAATTTAGAATCGTGTCTGCTAAGACACCGCATGCAAAGTAAATTAATGTACAGGGGCGAGCCCAACTAAACTCTCCTCTCTAAGAACGTCCAGGCCACTCAGTGCCTCGCAGGCAGCCTGGCCTCCTTTGCACTCATTCCCCGCTTTTCACCTTCCATCTTCATTCTGCGATTTTTGCCTTTTAAAACTGACAACCGACCCAAGGAGAAACTTTCACAAGATTAGACCCGGCCGCAACATCTGAAAAGTCATAAATGACTTTCTTTAACATTTACTTGGACAAGCTGTAATCTCTGTACAGTCAGGGGTGAAGGGCGTACGGAAAAGTGACAAAACATGAATGAAGAGGAGGAAGAGAAGGAGAGGTTGCCATTAGCAGCTCGCCTTTCAACATCTTCGGATTATCATGCAAATGACGTTGCTGCTACAATTGTACGTCTTTGTAGAGGTAAAGTGTTAATTTCAGTTCAAAGGTTGTGGCGGTATTCTACAGGGAGAAACACGGAGGTGTGATGGAGATGAGAAATGAGGAGGAGGAAGAGGAGGACGGGAGAAGGGGGTTGGCAAATGCTGCTAAGTGATTCGGTTTGGCCTTCTCAGCTCGGCTTTTACTTGCTTCTTTGTGTTTTAGTGCTTCTTTGGCTGAATGTTTACAGAACAACATTAAAAACACACGGCTCATAGTTTGAAGACGCCAGCTGATTTGCCTTTTTTACTTACCTCAAAAGTTATTGTCTTGCAGCAGGTAACCAAACTGGTTACCAGGAAACCGACGTGTTTCCTTCAGACAGCACAAATTTTTCCAAACGTTTGCGGTGGCAAACTGTTAGTTGTGCCACAGTTTTTGGACAAAAGTCATACAGGAAATCCTTTATAAATATCTTGAATTCAATCATTTAGTGAGAAAAACCCATTGAGAGATTCAGTAGCCAAAGGGAAATAAAAATTAAAATCCACAAACATGTTGATCTTCAAGTGAACGAATCAGACGTTACCGTTTTCTATGGTGCCTCATTAAAACAAAGCATGCATAGAACTGGATCATCTCCTTCTGCGTTCACATGGTTACAATTGGTATCGCTAACAACAGCTAGCCTCACAACAACTGAGACTAGGATGAGTTCAATTAGGCTGCAACGTCAACACCAAATCCAAATTAGGACTTTCAAAGCCAACGAAACTCAACATGAGCAAACAGCTAGGTTATCTACCCATAAATAGGTTTAGTCTCCTATTGGATAAGTAGTCAAATAGCAGTTTATTTAGCTGGGCTAAGGGTAAAATCTGCTGTTTGGTTAATCAACAGAAACCTTGCCAAGCAATTGTATGCAAACAGAAAATTGTAAACATATCCCCGTGAAAGATAACTCACTACGATTAAGTACCTTAATCGTAGTGAGTTATCACATCATGCTAATGCTAATATTCACAGTTAGTTGATCCAAAGTGTCATTTTTAAATTGTTCAAACACAATCACGAATTGTTCAGCAGTAAGTGTTGGAAAATTTGGGAGAAAATTTGTACTAAACCTAAATTTAAAAGGTTTAATGCTGCTGTTTCCTACTTTGCTTCTAAAACAATCAATCGTATGTGTTGTTTGCCCTTTTGGAAACAAAAGAGACTAATTTAAATTTGTTTTGGTTGTAAATAGTTATTTACTTGCATTAAATGCTCCTCTACATTGAACAAGCTCCAATTTTCCATGCGACTAAATTGCTCGGCAATGATAGAGGGCTTTAGTTTCCAGACCTAATGCCCTTTAAAAAAAAAAAAAAATTAATTAATTTTTTTTGCTAAGTATCGCTAAGTACAGCTAGTGCTTTATTTGTATTTTCATCTGGATTATTGTTTTCAGAGATTTACCATGTGTGATACCTTGAGAAAACGGCAAAGGTGTTTCCAGATAACGTGGCAACAAAAGGAGCAAGAGACACAGAAAGAGAAGCAGGGCCGACTGGAAACAGCAGATTTGGTTTGAAATATCTTGAAAATGATCATTTCGGTCTTCTAAGCGATATTCTCAGCTTAGAATATTTTTGTGCAGCTCTTCACAAACGAGCAAACCCACTGGAGGAAATTAGTCCAAGTTAAAAAGCAAATATATTGAGCGCCTCATCCGCACTTTCCAGTAAATTAACACCTTCATTAACATTTCTGAGTCACATCCTAAGAATGTTAACTTTTTTAAGCCATATAAATCCCAATTTTATAGAGGTTGGGACTATTGTTTGACTCAGATTATGTTAATTCAGTTTATTTTAAGATAAAACCAGCAAGCAACGACGCTAATCAGCTCAGATTCAGGGCCAAACTCTGATGTTTCCTCCTGGTGTATAAACCTCATGTTAAAAAAAACCAGCTTTCTCCGCGTCACCTTTTCATCGCGTCGCTCTGGCTGCGTCTCAACCGCATCGTCCCGCAAAGCCCCGCAGACGTTACTGGCGCGTCTACGGCTGCGGAAGCTTCCAGAAATAAATGGCGCCCATTGTCGCTTCACTGCGAGCACAAACGGCAATAAAATGCTCGACGGCGCTGATGGGGCGAAAGAGAAACGACAGATGAGAGAAAGGCGGCCATTCTGCTGGGGAACTGGTGGCGGGTACAAACGGAGAACATGGCTCCTCTTCTAACGGACGCACACTGGATTGTGTGTCTCTCTTCTTAATGGGCTGCAGCCACCATACGTGCACTTTTGTGTGCCTGCTGAATCAAAAATAATGCTCATTGTGGCAACTCAAACGGCGCCATTGTGTGTGTGTGGGGGGGTTCTTTTCTTGGGCGGCCGTTGTTGCGGGCCCACTTTATTTTATTTATTTATTTTACACGCGTGTGTCGACGTGTGGCAGATGACAGCATCGCGCGGACCCTGCTGAAGATGAAGCGAACCACCCTCCTGTTGTGATCCCACCACTGGCGCTGTTTATGCAGTTTAAGGCCCACCCTACAGAGAGGGGGGCCTGGGGGGGGGGGAAGACAGCTCAAACGTCTCTTGTCATAATCTCTTGTCGTCTTAAATGGCTGACAAACATCAGGCTGTTTGTAATGGTGGCGCATCACAGAGAGTCCTTGTCTGGGAGGCTTTCCTTTCACGAGTTTCGTGTGAAACCTTGAAGAAAGGACGAAGGGAGAACTGCTGAGATCGGCACTGATGCGAACAAAGGTGGCCAAGAAAAATCCCCCGATGTAATGTTTGCGATGTAAACGATGAGGAGCTTAGAACATCGTGGAGACGTTTTAATCGGAACGTTTCTCGCACACAAGAGTGACGTGCTGTACTTCACAAGCGAGATCTTGATGATTAAAGCCTGCAGCTCAGTTCTTGGAAAATCAGATTGCTGCATAAAGCTGATAAATGTTTGCCTGTTAAGGAAACACGTCCTTGGTCGTTGCTCCTCTAGCGTGAATTACTGCATCAATGCGGCGTGTTGTGGAGGTGAACAGCCTGTGGCCCAGCATGCTTTAGTAGTGGCCTTCAGTCTGGATAGTTGGCTCTGGGTTCACTTATATTCCTCCTGACAATACTGCTGTTCGTTTCTATGGGGTTCAGGCCAGGCCAGTATGCCGGACCATTTAATTGGCCTTTAACAGGCCATTAAAGCAGGTTTTGGTGGTGGGGTTTTAAGTCCTACATCTTCTCCCTGAAGCTCATCTGTAGAGGGACACATGTGGAGCAGGAGTTTCCTGCTGGATGGTTGGGCTTATTTTAGACTTTAGCATCATCACAACTGCAGAACATTCACATTCAAACAGCTTGGATTTCCGTAATGTTGTGTTTCTGTACGTCTGGGTGAAATGCTGCATTTAAATTTAATTGAAAAGAGAAGTCAGAGTCCAGCGTTACAGTCCAGATGATGATTCTGCATACAAGTAAAGATAGTGAGTGTACAGTGACTTTTATAGCTATGATTACGGTACAATCTTATTAAGACTCACAAATACGGTTCGCCTCACTTCTCCAGGCTTGAAGTTGTCCTTCCACACAACCTTTCATTGGGTTGTTTGGTTTCAGGGCTCTTATAACTCTGTCCACTGGTTATTGAGGCTGGTGGACAACTTTCAAATTAGCGTCTCACCCCATGACTGTGCCAGCCAGGGGAATCCAAACTGTGGCGCAGGGAATATTTGCAATCAGTTGTCGACTGATTTTATTTGGACCTTGATGACATCAGTGAAAGCCAGAAATGTGTTTTTCCAGCTCAGACAGGGATGCAGTAACAGAACTGAGACTGCTTTTGCTTTTTTTTTTACTAAGAATAATGTGGGTTTAGTTAATTATTTGGCAGGTCAAAATGAAGAGATAAAATTGTTTTTTTTGCAATATTTTTCAAAAGAAGACTGATTATTTTAGGTTTGGTATTTTTCAATTGCAAACAAGCAAAAACAACCGAAAACGCCAATTTGCAGATGAATTCAATTTAGGATAAGCTGTAAAAATAAAATTGTAAAAAAAAAAAAAAATCTTCCTAATATAATCTACTGAATTAATTACCGAAATAGATGAACTATTTGAAGATGGAGCTGTAAGACGGGAGCCGAGTTCAGCAGGACAAACATGAGATCAGCGGATGAATGAAGAACTTTCTAAAGCAAACAGTGGAAGGAAAAGACAGCGACTCCTCACACATCAAATAATTAACCGCCCCACCCTCGTCCTGTATGGAAGACGCCGCTCCTCCAGTCACTTAAGGAGGGTTAACACCCGTCTAAATTAAATATTAAAAGGTGTCTGTACCTGCTGCTATTGTTGCCCTTTGGAATAAGATATAACCTATTTTTGACAAGTTTTCATCCTCAGCTTTCAGCGGTGAGACGCTTGTCGAAAACCAAATCAGCCAATTGAAAGATGACGGTAAGGTGTGTGTGTGTGTGTGTGTGTGTGTGTGTGTGTGTGTGTGTGTGTGTGTGTGTTAGGGGTTTGCGGGGGTGGGCACTGATTAATAATCTAGTTTGTATTCCGATGACACACGTCACTCAGTAGGGAAGACTGAAAGAAAGAAAGGGATGGAGAGAGAAAGAGGACAGGTGTAGAAATGAGATCAATGTATGGAGGAGGAAAACAAAAAAGGGAGGGAAGGAGAAAAAGAGGAAAAAAGAGGAGTTGATAGCCGACGTCTGCCAGGGTTTCACATGACAGTGCTCCTGTTTAAATAATAAAACAGAAAACGGGGCTCTAAACAAATCGTTATCTCTCCACCTCCATGCGTCCCTCCTCTCTCCCCCCCACCATCCCCCCCGCTTTAAAAAAAAAAAAGAAAAAAATTGTTTTAATGCCATTTCTTAATGAACATAATAGCTCGGCGCTAATAATGAAAAGAAAATAAAAACATCTAAAAACGCGGAGGGGCCCCCGAGTTGTCGCCAGCGCTCAATTATTTCCTTGTCAAGTGGGTCTGTTTTTAATGAGGCCCTGTGGGACTGACGTCTGTCAGTCAGCCCTGACTTTTTGACACCATTACAACTTCAAATAGAAGCCGCCGCCACGCTGCCTTCCACCGCTCGCTTGCTAGCTCCCGCTCATCTGACAGGCTGGGAGGGGAGGGGGCGAGGGGAGGACAGGAAAAGGTGGCAGAGGAGGTAGAGAGAGGGAGAACAGAGCACATCAGCACATACTGTACAGGCTGCGCACAACGGCGCGTTTAGGCCGAGCGAAGGCACAGTCACTCAGGGTCATTATCAGACAAGGTTTGTCAAACTGCCCCGGGAATCCAACCCCCCACCTCTCTTCTTCCCAGTCCACTTCCTCCTTTTTCCTTCCTCGTTTCCCCCACTTTAATGATAAGTCTCTGTGGGTCGGCCCCACGCGGGACGGTCAAAGGGACGATATTTTGTTGGCCGTTAATTTGGTGCTTTGAAGGAGACAGTGACGCAGCGGATGGTGAGGGCCTGCGAAATGGAGGCCGACGGGAGGGAGAGGTTTGTAAGTCTGTCTGTGTGTGTCTGTCTGTGTGTGTGTGTGTGTATTTGGGGAGGGTGGGGTGCCAACTCCCCTGTATCTTGAAAATGACGAATACGGCCCTGAAACGGAATAGCAAATGTCCTGACAGTGAACAGGGGACCCAACCACAGGAGACAGTATTCACACTGAATGTGTGTGTGTGTGTGTGAGAGAGTGTGTGTAAGATGCAAGGAAAGTACTCACACTCCCTGCACGTTTTGCCACAAACCTCAGTGTTTTTTATCAGGTGTTTATGTCAGATCAACACAAAGTGACGTATGTTTGTGAAGCGGAAGGGAAACGATGCATTGTTTTCTGAATATTATACAAATAACAACAAGAAAACCTGTTTTAATATTTAGCCCATTTTAGTGTAACACCCCTAAATAAAATCCTGTCCAGGAAACTGCCTTCAGAGAGATTAGGGTTCACCTGTTTGTAATTTAGGGTGCATTCACACCAGCCTTGTTTAGTTCACTTTAATCAAACTATTTTGTGAATGTGCAACTGAACTCTAATTCACCTGAAAACTCAGTTTGGTTGAAGTGACCTCTGACGCAGTTCGAATGGAAGCAGATCAGAGATCGCTCCAAAGGCAGGAAGCAAACTATCGGACGCGGCATTCTGGGTAAATACAAGCAAAGCAAACCAAGCATCTAGGGCTACCAGGAAAAATGACTCGTGGCTTTTTACAAAAGAGATAAGAGAAATCCTACAACCATTGAAATCTGACGCTACTTCATTTTTATTTACATTTTGGGAAGAAGGAAGTTTTGGAGGGGAACAGATTTTTCTATTAGTTTGGATCATTTGACACAGTGAAGTGTGAAAATGAGCCGCAGAAGCTGAAAATATGACAAATGTTTCAATTTTGGTGCCCAATCGAACCAAGTCTCATCGACTATCAAGTGTGAAAACAACCTAAATCCAGTTGCTCTGTGAAGCCTGGATACATGCTTTTCTTCAACAAGGACAAGCATGATACAACACCGTTCATTTCATAGTTTTATTTGTAACATTTTTTGAAAACAATGCATAATTTTCCTTCCATTTTACCGTTATGGGTTTCTTTATGTTGTTCTATCTCATACAATCCTCAGAATCGCAATAAAGTGTGTGGCTGAAATGTGAAAAAAGGTGATAATTCAGGAGGTTTGAATACTTTCGTGAATAATAATAAGAACAACACGAGACGACAAACCTGCAACCACATTATATCATCGGTTTGGATGCTGATAAACAGAAACATGTATTGTGACAGTCCTGAAATACAGAGAACAAACATTACAGGTAAGATCTGCTTATAGAGAAAACATAAGAACCTCGAAAACAACTTAAAAACCAACACAGTTTGTTTTGGTCCTGCAATACAATTCATGTTAATTCAGAAAAAAAAAATCTTTAAACAAAATAAATCACACAGCTTCATCACAGATATTTAAACTGAAACTTCTGCATTCTTAAATAAATAGTTACAGAATCACTTGCAATGAAAGCAAAAACACAATAGATGACATATATTTAAATGGTAGTACATACATGTATAAGCTATATGTTCTGACAAAGAAAGTTGAGAAGTCCAGAGTATTGATTTATTGATTTATGATGGGAGAAAAATGTACCAAATATGGAAACGTTTCCATATTTTTAAAGAGTGAGCTCACTTTAGGGTTAAAAATCTTAGTCTCTCTTAAAACATTTGTCACACATTTGTTCTTGAATTGAAGCAGCGTTCTTCCAATAAACCAAACCATATGTTTGTTTTTTAAATAGTCTGAACCCAAATTCTGCCCTGAAAATCATATTTTTGGATTTTGCAGAGCGATTTAACGCATGACTTTTCTGCAGGCGCTGCTCTCTGCATCATAAAAAAAGGCTGAGTCATTAAGTTACCAAAGCTCAGACATACTACAGTTACACATCTCCACATACAACAGTCAGAGGGCCTGCAGTTTACGACTGCGGCTGTTGCAAGTGTGCCTGCATGTACAGAACTGTGTCCAAACACTTATGCAAAATGCACACAGTTGTATTTTCTTCCAGGTTCCAAGATGAGATGGGCTGCAAATCTACATCGAGGATGACATGAAAAGTTTTACCCATCAGAAAACCCCCCCCAAAAAACAAAACATTTCACACCACTGTTGTCTCAAGAGATGGTAAAACAAAGAAAAAAAAAAGTCCAGAGTACAAAAGAAAAGAGAAAGGAAAAAGCAAGGGACGTGAAAAGTGGAGAAAAGGAACAAAACCAGAAGGAAAAAAGGAAAGTCAAATGGGAAAAAAAAGCTCCCTGTCAGGCTTAGGAAAGTATGATTCATGGGTACCATTTGTCCTAATTACAGCAGAACAACGCTGTTGTCACTATTAATCACGCATATGTGTGTGTGTGTTTATATTTGCGTTGAGAGGCGTTGGGGGGGGTGGAGTGTTTTTGTATGGGTACACAGTAGAAGATCAGTGACTTCGCAGATTTAAATAGATGGCCAAGATGATGGTGAGAAGGATGATGCCTCCGAGGACGAAGACCAGGATGCGATTCTGGATGATCCTGCAGAGAGAGAGAGAGAGACAGCGAGAGAGAGAAGGGGAGTTAATGCTGTGTCAACACAGAGGAGTAAACATGTAAAACAGTCACATGTTTATGTGCAAATTAAATGACCAGTAATCAACTGGAGGCTTATTGTGTTTAATAGTTACCATGAGGTTTGGATACAAGGTATTTATCACTCTGTGGTCGCTGCTATGAGAACATTAAAACTTGCATAAAGTTGAATGAAAAATGGGGAATAATCTGCTGTGTTTACTCCTGCATAGTGTCTGTAAAAAGAAGGCTGCCCTAATGTGTGTACACTTCTGAAACAGAGCAAAACACTTATAAACAAATGTGACAGATCAGTATATACACACTGCAAACTGGCTCTAAAACTTTATTTGCACAGTAAAGTGGGAAAAAGTGGCTCAGGAGTTTCCTGGAGGTAATAAAAGTCGCAGAATTACTCAAGGAATTCACCATAAAACAGCCCAGTCTTTTGGACAATAAAATGGTGCCATTTTAACTAAAGCGAGTCGGTTCTGAACCAACAAAACACAAACCGGAGAGCAGAAGCGCAAACATGTCGAACTTGAGACGTTGAGGTTTTATTATAGAGAAATTATGAAACAACATATGCTGATCAGACAGGACGGTAGCAATTGTTTGGATTGTCTTCTGGCATTTTAACCATCTTAGATAAGGACTTTATCAAATAATAAAACATGATAGCTTTGAAAAAAAAATACGCCCTGTGCACTACTGTGAAATGAAAGGAGAATATGAGTGGCTTTATAGAAAAGATGTGTATTTAAAAGATAAAAAAAAACCAAAAACCAGAGGTTGGGAAGCTGAAATATTAAAGTGCTGTGCTACTTTACAAAGCAGCCAATCCAGAAGCTGCATTTATTTTCCTTGGCTGTGATTGGCTGTACTCCTAAGAGCAGAGATAAGACAGACAGTAGATATTAGCTACTGCCAAGATGGTGTGTACTGTGTATTTCTGCATATTACGGCATATTTAAAGTTTGAACTAGACTGTTACAAGCAGTTATAGTTGGGGTCTCATGAATTTACAGATTTTTAGCTGTGGACCATAACTCCTACGAGTCCTACGGTTAAAACCTGAAGTGGAGATGTCCTAAAGCAGAGATAAATGATGCCACTTCAAACATTTTAGATAAACTGCATAGTTTTTCACAAACTGAGATTTTTCTTTCTTGGATAGAAAAAGAAATAATGAAAAAAGTCCAAAAGCTCAAACATTTTTCATTTTTTGAAGAATAATACACACAAATTCAGCGCTTTTCCAGACATTTTAGGACTCTGCGGCAAACCGTGGCAGAAGCACACGCTCGTGTTCACACAAACACACTCCCAACCCTCCGCTGCATCTGACAAATGAGAGAATTATCACATTTGCTGACTTGTGGAGGGATAGGAGAGAGGCCATGCACGGGGGCTACTGTCCACTTCTCTAAGCATGAGATGAATAGCCCGAGTCGCGGCCATTTATCACCGCGGAGGGTAGAGGAGGGGCCGGCTGGCTGGTTGCTCAGTCACCCTGCTACCCTCTAAAGTCCAAGTCTGAGCTTGCGGCCTTCTACACTCCACCAGCTCAGACTCACAAAAGATTCAGCAAACCAATTAGTCTAAAGCCATGACTGTGGAGGAATGTTTAAAGCAGAAAGCTGCAAAAATGCAGCTCCGCTCGTCCCAATCGATGAATATACAGACTAAACTCAATCGCCTTGAACGTCTTATCTTTTTTTAAAAACAAATAAGACACTGGACATTAGAGAGCTCACCACAAATGATGTTTGAGGTTTAGTAGGGATTTAGAGGTAGATTATTATCCAATAAACACAAAGCAAACAAAAAATGTGAAGTTCTTTTCATACGAACTGGTGCAATGCAATTTCACACTCGCCAAAAACAAAACGGCGAATAATTTTGATGCTGCAGCGAAATATGAACCGGTAATCGAGAAGTTGTAATGAACAAACCCGGCTCTGGTGTTTAGAGGAGGCTGCTGTGATTGGCTGGAAGCAGCTGGGGAGGAGATCCCACTGAAACCCTCATCAGAGCACATTTAGCAAGGCCACGTCTCTCCCCATTAATTGACATTCATTATTTAGAATGATTATTTATACAAGTCAAATACCCGGAGGAGCATGTGTCTTGTATATATGCGTGTGTGTGTGTGTGTGTGTGTGTGTGTGTGTGTGTGTGTGGGAATGCTTTGGGAGAATCCAGCTTGCTTTGTGGTGTTTGTTTAAAAAAAACCCCAACAACAACAAAATAAAAACTGGGTGACTTAAAGCTTACTGTGGGAAAAAAATAAATTGTACAGGACGTTGGCTTTATCCATTCTGATGAGGAGGCAGAGCGCTAATAAACCAGCATTTATTAGAGGAGTCTTATTTGGCAGCAAAAAACACAGAGAATAACTTCAAAAACCCAAGTGTTCAAAGCTGCACTGAATATGATAAGGCCGGAATTTGTTTAATTATTTATTTCTGTCCCAGGGGTATATTAAAAAAATATCCATAAACACACATTTGGACTTAAGGAGCCTCTGTGCAGAGGAGGAACATCTGTTTACAGATACAAAGCTGGAATAAAAATCATGTAAACATCGGCAATTAAAGCTTTTCCCGCTGAGGGAAGGTAAAAGTGCAAATTCAATCCCCATTTTTAAACGTCTTAAATGGACAGTGAAAGCAGAGTTAAAAATCTAAACATCTAATTAGAGAATAGATGATTCAGGTTTGATTGGCTTTAAGGATAGAGGTTCATGTTTGAGCTCATCGTTTGTTACAAAACTCTAAATTATTGGAAGATTGAGGATGGATGTTTCTTAATGTCACGTCTTTCAAATATACTGTTGAATTATTATAGTTTTTTTGAATTCCTCTTTTCATCTTGTCCGAGCTGCGCTGCACATCAAGCAAGACGTGAGAAGCTTTCAGCTTGTTCTTTACTTTGTAGATCTAACTGTACATCCGGGCAGCAGAGACGACAATTTGGTGGAAAGCACTGCTAATCCACCTCATTTGCTTTTGCCACTCCTCTTTCAAACTCTGGGAAACTGGACAGAGATGTTGGAGTTGGGGATTTGATCCTTGGTCCTACTCTGCATCCACCTGTTCAGAATGATTTGAGTTGTGGGGAAGCTAATCAGTTCCCAGTTGCAAACCTTTACTCCCCTCACCTTGCTGCCACTGTTACACATTATCATAACCGTCCTAAAGTAAAATGAAGTAAAGGTAAAAATCCCGTCAACCTAAGTACATCCAGAACAGGAGGGAACAATCGTCCAAACAAACAAATGATGAACAAAGGAACCATTGTTCTTACACCGTCACATGAGCAGCTGCAGCAAAGTCTGTTGTAATTAGGAATAAATCAATTAATCGCATGATAAATTAAAACAGGCTCCATAATTTTCATTTGCATGATTGTTTTTCTCATGTCTGTCTCTATTGATACTAAAGACTGGATGGCAAACGGCTTCAGCCTGGTGCTTGGTCTCAACTAGTCCCTTTCGTGATGGTCTGCTTTGTTCAAAGACTTCAGCTTCCAGTTTATTATATAATTAGCTCGTTTTGTTTATTTATTTTGGATATAGTTGTACAGTCCCGCTATTAGATGTTCACTGGAAATTAGTGTTTGCTGATCCTTGTGAGGACCAACTTACATTATTATGCCATTACCATTAAATATTTTTAAAATGGTCTCAAAACGATAACATCGTTTATCACAATAACTTCTGGGACAATTTGTCGGTGTGATACGTTTAGAGACATAAGTAATAAGGAGGAGAAAATATGACTTATTTCTCTTTGTGAGAGACAACGAGTCTGTAGATACTGATAAGTTATTTAGAGGTTTTAACAGAAACAACTAAAACGCAATCTGATTGGTAAATAGATAAATGTTTCTTATAAGCCCTCCCTGTAAGAGGAATTAAAAGAAAAGAAAAAGTGGGAGGTAGGAAAGCGAACACAGCTTTCCTCCACCGTGTGGTTGATCCTGTCCTGACACGTGGCCAGACAGAACAGAACTTATCAAACCGGATCCATCCTCCAGTTTTGACACTTGACATAAAGGCAGAGGGTGAGAAGTGTGTGTCTGTGTGGGGGTGGGCGAGACGGAGGACTGAGGATGTGTGACTGATGCAAAGGGTGCAGATGTGCACACTGACCCACATCCACTCAGATCCCTACAATCATGCTAAGCTACTGGAAACCCAAATCGCAACGTGTCGGTTTATGCATTATTGAGCTCCTGAACCATGTTTTCCAGATCAGAGTGATGATGACACTAAAGAGGACATGTAGTGATTCATCCTACTGCAGATTCATTCAATTAAAACGGTTTGTTGTAGCATAAAAACTATGATCAGAAACCTTTGTTTCCCATTTTATAAACTTTAATGTTCAATGTTTTACACGTGTTGAATCTTAATGGGGCAACTTGGATCAAACGTTTCCTTCAGTAAGATTTAGACAAAAGCTTGTTGCAAAATGAGTGAACAAAACAAAAGCACTCATATATTTTTCTGTGACAGGGTAGATGAAAAAGTTCATAAAATTCTGCTTAAGTGATTTCAGCTATTTATTCCACAAAATGTATGTCGACTCAAGAACCTGCCATTTCTTTTTTTAGTAGAATTAAACAAATAACTGAATGACATCATTTTTATTTCCCTATTTGGAGATGGATGTTTAATATGACAAGTTAAAAACGGTATTAATCAACTCCACTTTCCAACCATTTGACGTTGACAATGGCATAAAAACCCCATCATGATGATGTCATCTCAGGTACGCCCTCTTATGACACACCTCTTCTTTTTCAACCCAGTTTGAAGCCATAATTTCTTCACATTTATGTCGTATTTTCTTGTTAAAACTGTTAATTGAAGTTTTTAAAGTATTTTATGTAAATTTGAATAAATACATCATTTAATTCTGAAGTTTTATACAGTTAAATGATATAATGTGGGCAATTTGTTCACCGCCTGCTTTTTTGTAAATACTATTTAAGGCTTCAAGCAAGAAAATATTTAAAACTAATAAATATCCAATTCTTTATAAGGGTTTTACTTTTGTAGTCTTAAATACTTGCTAAAGAAGGTCTTTCATTTAGTGAATGGAGTTAGTAAATGTTTCAACAATATTCAAATTTATTAAATATGACTGTGTATAATGTTTACGACCTAACAGCAAATTTACAGCATCTCTGACTGAAAGAGCAGAGCGGTAACTGTAAAGTGACAGCCAATAAGAGCGCAGGGTCCTGGCTATCCTATTGGCTCTCGTCACTGCTGCTCTGCAGGTAACCGGAGCGGTAACACCTAACTGGATGGAAATGCGACGTAGGAGAAACGGACACAGAGAGTGGAAATGATCAGCGACAGAGCAGAGAAAGGAAAAGAGATGGACAATAAAGGAGCTGGAAATGGAAAAACACGAAAGAGCGGCGGGGTGAAGCAGAGAGGTGGAGAGTGAGGGGAGAAACACAGATCCGGAGATCGGGGGGGAAAAAAAGAGAGGTAAAGAGAGAAAGGTCCGTTTACCCGAGGAGGCAAAGCTGGAGGAGAGGCTCCTCAGAGACAGATGAAAATAATGAGGACTTTTCTGTCAGGAAAGATTTACAAAATCGTACCAGTGTTATTAAAATTTAAAATCTCCCTTTTTTTCCTCCCCTTTTCTCCATTCCCATCCTCTTCCTCCCTCCCTTCCTCCCTTCCTTCCTCCGCCTGTTTTTTTCCCTCCTCTTTCAGCAGCACAGCCTTATTACCAGCTTTAATGAGCACCAGGATACACCTCAGCTGTGCGCGCGCATGCGTGTGTGTGTGTGTGTGTGTGTGTGCTTGGGTCCAAGTCCCTGGTGCCAGCTCCATCAGCACCCCAGATTCCCCAGCTCCTCAAATGACACACACGTGTGTGTGTGTGTGTGTACACACAAGTAAAACACACAACGGCGGGCACACAGTACACTTGTACAGTCTGCTTTTGATGGCTCTCTGAGGCGGCTGGACATGCACACAAAAACAAACACACACACATAATTTTCAGACGGATAGATAACACCCCGACCCCAAAACAAAAACAATGGCGGTGAGACAGACATAAGCAGACAGGCCCAACCCACCTTCAAACACACACACACACACACACACACACACACACACACACACACACACACACACACACACACACACACACACACACACTTCACTACGAGCAAACTTAGCAGCAGAGTTGCATCTCTCAGGCCCTCCCTTATCCGTCCTCTTTCCACAAGTAGACCAATAAAATAAAAATCAATGGCTGTCTGAGCCATTCTGGCTCTCCTCCTTGCAAACCCTGGGAATATACAGCAAAGAAGACAAGGAGGAGGAGGAAGAGGAGGAGGCGGAGGGGAGAAATGGGAAAAGGAGGCAAGGATCAATGTGTTCACAAATGGTTTGAGTGATGGACACGGAGGTGGAGCACTGGTGGGGGTAAAGTCTTAGTAACGCCCCGACTTGTTAAAACGAAACTAATTCAAATAAATGTTTCATTGTAGAAGCACATGTGCTCCCTAATATTCACACACCGACTCCCTTTGTCTGAGGCTTCCACACACTCTCAAACACACATGGAACCTAAAACCGCAGACTGAAACATGATGAAACAAAGGGCTGAGACGGGCCTGCGATCGCTCTGGCTAGGCAGAAAAACGTGCAACGTTTGAAACACGCGAACGTAACGAGAAACAGGAAGGCCCGAGCATTCAGGAAAGTTGGATCAAGTTCATTCTGCAGACCAGAGATAATGACTTGACCTGTTTGTCAGAGAGATCTGATCCCGCCATGTATGCTCAGCCTACTGCCCCCAAGGGGGTGTTAAGGATAAATGTTTTTTTGCCCCCCCCCCCTCCAAACATCTACACACACATGCACGCACACACTCACACAGAGTTAAAGTAGGTCTTTAATTGGACGCTGTTTACTGTAATTATTTAAAGAAGACCCCAACACCATGTAATTCCCCAAAGAAAAACAGCATTTAAGAGCCTGCACACACCAACACTTATGTACCGACTGTACAGCGAAGAGCCAGACTGTTAGCTTTTATTATAGGCCGTCATGCAGCGGTGGAAGGAATTTAATTTTTTTTTTAAAGAAAAGAACATGTAAACGTTTAGAACAATAAGAACAATAATGAAATATTTATTTGATTTAAAAAAGCTAACTGTTGTGCTGAATGACTTTCCTAATTTGAGGAGCAGAAATCAAAATGTTGTTGCTGATTTCTGAGTTTTTGTAAGGCCCAAACCTGATGGTCACGGTTTTAGTTGATTTCTCTTTAAGAACTATCATTTGAAATATTATTTTTCTACCCTTACTGCTCAGCGAGTCTGTATAAAAGAACTAAATCATAAAACAAGTTAAAAATGATCAACCTGGTAACATTTTAAATGGTCTTTAGCATCTACAAGCACAGTTAGTGAGGCTAGCCTTACTTCAACAAAAATCTGTGTGTACAGAATAAAGATCGGTCCGGTGGTATTTGACAGAGGCTGAAATGACTAAAGGATAAAACAATTTCACCCTTCTATACTTCCTTCAGCCTTACTGATACCTGCTGAAAGTCTTGCTCTCTCTTGCAAAAATACAGTTAAACAACTTCTTAAAACTTTGTTTTTGCTTCCTCTGTCTAGAAAGAACCACAATCATCATCTGCCATCAGTTACTACATCCAAACCAAAAAGCAATAATTTTGTTTCAGCGCTTAGGTCTGGTTCAGATTCTGATCTATTTTTATTATTTATTTATTTCTTCTTCTTTCTTTGCACCCTTGTCCCTTAGGGGGGTCGGGAGGGTTGCTGGTGCCTATCTCCAGCTGACGTTCCGGGCGAGAGGCGGGGTACGCCCTGGACAGGTCGCCAG